>JAECUM010003383.1:0-46661 GCA_016617855.1 Megalonaias nervosa | reverse complement strand
AGGTAGCGGGTTTGAACCCAGGCCGAGTCATACCAAAGACTTATAAAAATGGTACTAACAGCTGCCTCGCTTGGTGCTCAGCATTAAGAGGTTAGTGTTAGGACTGGTCGACCTGGTGTCAGGATACTGTGACTGGGTGGGGGCATCATGCTACATGTCTGCAGCATGATTCCCCAGCGCTAGAGATCACTAACTGCCACACTGCTGACATCGTAGCGATATGACTGAAAAATTGTTAAAGCTACGTTAAAAATCCAAAATATCACACACACACACACACACACACACACACACACACACACACACTTTTGGAGTTCTCCATTTACCCCCACCCCACCCACATCTGAGTAACATGCATTCCTTCACTTCTTTATTGCGTTTTCTTACTTCTCTATTTAGCACTACACCTCTAGCTGTGCAGTATACATTTTATTATTAAATAAAGGTCTTGAAATCACTTCGTGCCGGAAAGGAAAGACGGGATTGTGGGTCTGTACCGTACCGGTAAGAGTTAAAATACTTGCACCACTGATTTAGTCGCAGTGACGAAATTTAGTCGCAGTGTTAGAAAGAGACAGCAGACTATTAACAGGGTCGACAAGAGGTTTTGGGAGGGGCAACCGGGAATATATCCCCGGGGCCCGGGCCGAACCACACTTTTTAATTTTATAAAATAAAAATCTTGTTCGAATAAGACCTAGGAGAGGCCCAGGTGTTACTTACCCCAGGGCCCGTGATTGCTCTCTATGGCCCTGACTTTTATAATACAATTCACAAGGGTCATGTAGGCATTCAACACCGATTATTTCAGTAATGGGTGTCATTTATAAGAATTTGATTCTACATACCTTTAAGTCAGTGGCGTCACGCGGGGGGTGCGGACCGCACCGGGTGACACCATCAGAGTGGGTGACACCAAAATGACTGTAAAATTTTTGAATTTTTGTGCAGGAAGGGGTGACACCATGGCAGGCCCGGCCCTATGATGTGCGTGGTCCAAGGCAGCATGCGGGACCCAAGGCAGCAAGCGATGAGCACGGGGCCCCAAGCAAAACAACTGTATTGCGGAGAAGCGCGGGGCCCAAGGCGGTTGCCTCGTTTGTCTTGCCCTAGGGCCGGGCGTGCACCATGAGTTACCGCATTGGGTGACACCAACCCTAGTGATGCCACTGCTTTAAGTGGCAAGTATTCACTTCATTTGGATTCGTATACATCCATATTCCTTTTGGAAGGTCATTATTTAGACGTCTCGATAGGTGCATACGGCAAAATCAATGCTAAAGTACGTAGACATTTTTGGAGGAAATGAACCTAAAGGTGTGATCCAGTACAATCCGAATTTGAATGTCGCGCGCTGTGATGTCATAATGAAAGCTTGCATAGTGATAAACAAATTCGATGTGACGATTCCATTCGACGCTCTCTTATGTTGACCAAAGTTTAGTAATATGGCCAGCATTGTAAAAGTCCATAGCGATATATAATTTTCGTCTGGAAGTTTCTTGGTGACAGTTAAGATGCAGAGCATTCAATAATCTGGATTGAATAGACTTTGGTTACAGAAAATTAGTGTTAAATTTTAAAAGGACAATTTATATTTAATTTAAAATGAGTAAATGCGCATATATGACCAATGAGATTTGTACTATAGACCGAAATAGATTTCTTGATACAGACTATAGAACGTTGGCGTAATCATCTTGTCGGGTTTACAATCTCTCATTCTCTGAAATGTACTTAGTTTTGTTTGTTTTAATATCATTCCACTAGCACAGTCTATACAAATATTTGTGTGCCTGAGAACGTTCATCAGAATGTCCCGCTACTCGAGACCACCCAATTCCTCTCTCTACGTTAGAAATGTCCCTGATAATTGCAGGCAAGTATCGAAAATCAAAAGGGGAGGTATATTTACTTTTGCAGTTGTATCAGTTTTCTTTCCCCGAGTTGAAAATATTCATGGAATCCTCGAGTTATTCGAAGAACAAAAAACAAAATGGCAGCGGGAAAGCTGCGTCTTCAGTCCAGGGTTCATCTAATAAGTAATACGACGGAAATGGACAATCCTTGGAGAAAGTGGATTTTCAGAGACTTACTCAAATTCGGGGAACATAATTTTGAAGGCTGGGGAACAGAAGGAGAGAACTTGTGTATACCCGATATTCGACAAATTCGCCGACTCAGCAGTTACTTTGTCCTTTTATGATTATCTTGTATGAAAATAGACCTACAATGTAAGACCACAGGAGCTCGACGCGAGCTTGATATTGAGAAAAAAAAACCCCAATAATATGAAGGAAAAATATCATGCAGAGTGACAAAAATACTTCAGATTACCCCCACAACCCGTTCTAACATTGGACCCTCTCTATCATACTATATGAGACAAGGTCTGTAACTTCCTAATACTTCGTTCCACCCATCACCCTCGATTTTCTTCTATTATTTCTGTCTTTAAAGGCATATGACCATATTCTATGGCTTGTTTTACTCCCGAGATATTTTTCTGTTCATCAAGCCATAATTGACTTTTCAGTGTTGCACAAAACTGAAGTTACGGGTTCCGAAACGTGAGAATTTCGCGAATTTTGCCTGCCGGGACAGTGTTATGCTCGGGTGACAACTGGTGAAAAGAGCTGCATATACCATGTTTGCGACTCTACGATACATCCTTCTTTAATTACAGAACAGTGGTAGATGCAAAAGTGTTTACTTACCATTAACTCTATTCAACTTTAGGAATCCTGTTCCATTGAAGAATTAGACACTGTCTTCTTCACTATACACACATCCCATACAAGCAACACTCATTTTGAAAACATGTACACTGTGTGGCACACACATCGACGGCGAAATATGATTGGCTCAAAAGGTTATACTTAACATCCATGCACCGTCACTGTTTCACGATGTAGACTATTTGTACCCCGGCAGAAATAGGTATTAACATGATCACATTATGTTAGAAATCATTTGCAATGTGTTAAATTAATGAGAGTATACATTAAAGTATGATCGCACCACATCAAATTAAATTTCCAGAAATACATTAGATAATGACTGAAAATATTTATCTGATGCATGGATGTTATTTAAGTATGGTATATATAGCTCTTTGCACCTGTTTTCACCTGAGCGTAACACTGTCCCGGCAGGCAAAATTTGCAAAATTTGCACGTTCCGGAACCTGTAACTTCAGTTTTGTGCAACGCAGAAAAGTCAATTATGGCTTGATGAATAGAAAAATATCTCGGGAGTAAAACAAGCCATAGAATATGGTCATATGCCTTTAAAGACGGAAATACCAGAAGGAAATCGAGGGTGATGGGTGGAACGAAGTATTAGGAAGTTGCTGACCTTGTCTCTTTCATAGTATGATAGAGAGGGTCCAATGTCAGAACAGGGCGTGGGATATTTTTGTCACTCTGCATGATATTTTTCCTTCATATTATTGTTTTTTTTTTCTTAGTATCAAGCTCGCGTTGAGCACCTGTGTGTAAGACATCGACACTGACATGTATGTTTTGGGGTCGAGGTGCTGTATTGCATCATTTGATGTAGAGTAACATAATGAGAAGTCAAATTTTCAGGAATATGTCACTTGGCAGCCCATATTGACACTTTTCTACGAATTGAGGCTATAATGTTTTTCAGACTTTACTTGCTCTGATGTCTTTTTTCTTATAAATTCAAATTCTCACACAAGCAAATGGACCATTTTTCAAGTTCCGTTGGTCTACATTTTAGTTTCCCGGAATGTGATGGAGGCTGGGAATGCCAAAATCGGATTAAGTTGAAATATTTTTCTTTAACGAAACAAATAAAAATATATTAATACTGAAGAAAGTGTTCTGATAGCTTCGTATCGTTAAAAAATTCTTATCCTTTTGACCGATATGGACCACCAAGTGTGTGAGATAGTCCTGAAAATTTGACTTACAGTTCGATGTTAATCAAAATTGGAACAAACTACATCAGCAGTAAGACCTCGACCCCAAAACAAAAATATTAGGGTCAGTGTCTTACATTGTAGGACTAGTATGAAAAAAACATTCTATAGAGAATGGACTACACTATTTGCAGGGTGGATGGGTAGTTCTAAAATGGGATTAGTTGTTTGCATTTATATGGAAAATAAATGCCGTTGGAATGCTTTACATTGGATTTAATCTCCATTCAGTGGGCACTTTTATTGTTTTATGAGTTAAATTTGTTCAATGATTTATTTCCTGCTGTGGAATTACTTGAGATTCAATAGGAAGATGGATGGATTTTGTTATATTACATGTCTTTGTTCAGGGCTCTCTACAGAATTTCATGATGAGGAGTCTGGATTCATTACTCGTGGAACTCTGGAGTTCCCAGCCTGTCACCGGCATAAACTTGGGAGTCCCCCACTTTTTCAGAAGATTAAAAGAAAATAAAAAGCGTGTTTTCATTATTTTAATATCAGGATGGAGTTCTGAGCCATTTATAATATCACACTACACAGAAAATACCTTTGAGTAAGTAGAATGGCAGGTCTCAACATCATATATTTACAATGATACATTTTTTAGACCCTACATCAATACTAAAAACAAAAATTAACCAAAGCAATAAAATTGGTCAATTATTGGTCTAAATCCCAGGAATGATGTCAGAAAATGCTGTGTAGTTTTGTGCACAAGTATAATAGTATCTCCATTCCCACCAAAAAAAATTATGTGAGCAAACACATGGCATTACACAGTACCATATATATAAACCTGAATTACCATCATTAAATTAAGGAATGAAGAAATATACCAAGCAGCAGATATGCAAAATAAACTGATTCGGAATAAATGTGTTCATTTTTAAATTAGTAAACAGTGTTATATGCCTTCAGAGGTTGCCCTAAGAAATAAATGTGGGATATAACATGGGGTCTCTACAGAAATGAATTATTCCTGGATCATGTATGGTACCTAAATACATGTAGTCTGAGGCTGCATATTTGAACTGTTAAAACAAATTCACACAACTATCACCTATCAAATGGAACTGTTGCCTTGTTTGTTTTTCTTTTGTTCATTTTCATCACAAGACCATTTCCTGATTAATGAAAACTGATTTTGCAGATTTGTATTTAAAACTAAAAATACTTTTCTGTACTCCTTTAAAAGGGTCTGTTGATACTATAGTGTTCTGTAAAAATCACATTTAAATAACTTGTTGCATATCAGTAATTTGACAGTATTATGACAATCACACTGACAAAGATGATTTTACAAATGATTTATATTTGCATCATCATCAGTTTAATTTAAAGACCATTAGAACAAAATAGGGTGTCATTTATTTACAAATCAATGATAGATGCTTACATACACACTTAACAGAACAAGATTTCTTTGAAGTATTGTCATTGTCAAATTTCTGTACTTCAAAACAAGTAACATTCCTGTCTACACAATTTCTGCCCAGCATTCACATGGGAACCTTTAAAAAACAAGTTAAAAATTTATGTTGCCCAATTTGTAGCATATTATGACTCTGGACATATTCAGATCAATTACTAATCAATAATTGTAACCAATATTTTGTCATTAAAAAATTGGAAAAGTGGACTTGAGCTGTGGAAAATGCCCCCAGTTTTCTCCTGTAACATATGTTGGAGGTTGCTGTATTGTTGTACAACAACTGTGTTTGAAGCAAATTATTTCATCATTTCTATAATCTGACATGAAAATTTGCAAAAATATTGTAAAGTGACTACTATGAAGTTTCCACGCCCACTTTTCCCAATATTTGCCAACTTTGCCTAATCTGGTTGGAGTAAATATGTGATATCTACCTTCCAATCATGATCTTGTAAATTTGATAGGTCACATTGCTTTAATTAAAATTTTGACATTGGTAATAAATATTAATACATATCATGTGTAAAGCAGACCATACATTTTTAAACATGTATTGAATATACAAAACTCCTTGAAATGGTGTTATTGGCTAAATAATATGATATACTCAATGATGGTTCAGTTGAGGTGCAATGGTGAGTTGATACTTGCTTGTCCACTGAGTGTTCTAAAACTGTCTGGATGAGGAGGGGATTAATTGTACTACAGTGATGTGTAGAGAAGCGGAAATTTGCATGAGCTAGACTCAATCATTATGGCTTGTACCCTGCTTCACCCGGGGAGTGTAACTCTGCCATAAGAAGACTGGATCACTTTGATCGAACTTTCACACTTGGATGGCTTGTATTTTCAGTCATTCATTCATATGTCTTCATTATCTTGGAACTGGTTTCACACATACTCATGAAAATTATTATATGGATGCATCTCAGTAAGGGTGACTTGGCCATGTTAAAACTAGGTCATTGTGACTTTATTTGCTACATATTTGATGTCTTGGACCTTGTTTCACCTACACATGAAAATTGTCATGAAAGTGCATCCCAGAAAGAGTAACAAAGCCATACCAAAGCTCTACACACCTCTGTTCAGTTCTGGCTTAATTCTGTAAGTTGTTTATTCACAAATCTTCAAATTAACCTGTCTGGCATCATTTGTTGGCATTCAACAAATCATCTAAGCAACGAATTGTCATATTGTTAGATTTATTGTATATTCCCAAATCTAATTGTATTGGGATTACTACACATGATGAAATTAAATTTGTGGGTTTTCCACATAAAAAGAAAAATACTGTAATCATATTTGTACAGTAAAACCTGTTATGAGAGACCGCCCCTTCTGCCAACAAAAAACCGTCTCAAGACGGGTGGTCTCTCCTGACAGGTTTGTACAGAAAAACCAGTTTCTATGGTCCAGTTTCAGAATAAATAACCACAATCACTGTACATGTTCTTGCTAAAATATTGTATGCATTTATATAGCAATAAAGATATACTTTTATCATTAAATATGAAATAACGTTTACATTTGAAGATCATATGCACATATAAAAGCATATGAAATCGTTTCTGATTTACTCCTCCTTTATAACATCCTAAATTTGTTTTTCCGATGTTTAAACTGATATTTTGCAAGTGGTCTGCTCTTTTTCACTTCTTTCAGTTGCAATAATTATTTTCTCCAGCATTAAAATTTGTCTCATTTTGGAAGTTCTTCCATTGTTATTAAGGTACTGAGTGGTAACATTATTAGTGCTCAGTTGTAAAATTGACTGAAAAGATGGTTTTGACTAGGCTTCGGGAAAATATGAAAAAACCTTTCATCTGCATTGCATATCTAATAGTTAATGAAATAAAAAGCAACAATTATCTCATCCAGAAACATAATCATTTATTCAGAGACAAAAGTTAACATCTTAATTCAAAGAAGACACGCAGGAATTAACTCTGTAAACAAAGTGTGTAATCCAGTCACACCAACTTGAATAAATGATGGCTTGGTGGCGGGGATGTAATCACTGTAACATCGGGGAAAAAAAAGAAAAACTTAAGTCTTTAACACTATCAATTGAATCCCACAGACAATTCTCACTTGCTGGTTTAATATACAAAGACCTAATTCACCACCAGGCAATATGGATTAACTTTAAAGACAAACAATATACATGACCACTACCTTAATTTCAGCGCTAAAATGGCAGTGTATATTAGCCTGGTTTACAGACTGTACCATCTGTCACTATATACAAACCAGTAGCCAGAATCCTTTTCTTTCTTTTTTCTTTATTCTTTTAATGCGTGATTTTGATCAGAACAATCTTTACTATTCAAGCAATTGTTGTTACAAATGATTACATAAAAGTCAATTGTGTCTGTCTCTGTTCTTACGATACTGTCATTAATAGAGATGGATATTGGGTCTTACTTGTAGTTATGATAAGGCCGGGAACCAGGCTACGTGTACTCTACAGGTACTTTAGTCTGGTTTACAATAAAATATAAAACAATATAAACATACCTACAAAATTTTAGATACTGGTAGCCAGCCTTTTTTTTTTAAACCACGCTTAAGCGGTCATTGGATTAAAATAAAGGTCAGTGGAGTTTATACCAGTTTTTGCAATGCATTTGTTGGTAGCAGCATTGAAATGCATATTTTGCCAAGACTTTGTGGTTGCTGGTCATGTTCAGCAAGTGGTCGCTCATGACAGTGTTTATATAATAAAATTGAGCCAGGCATTACGATTGTGGTCGGAAGTGAAAGGTGGTCACTCCTAGCAAAGGTCACTTATAACGGTTTTCACTGTGCTTCTATCTCTTCTTTAAATAAATAATCACTTATTTTTTATAATTTAATATTTGTTCTGTTTCTCTAGAATTAGAAACGTCCTTAAAATACAAATGTAAGTGCATTTGGACATTTTCTCTTTTGCACTTAAGAAGTGTCCCTTTGCCTTTTTTAAAGTTTATAAAGCTCTATAAGGGATGTCAGATGTCTGAAAAATAATAGATCATCTCAGGATTTTGACAAGACTCTTTTGTCAAGTTTCCAAGAAGAATTTGGTTGGCACAATGACGATTGTAGATCATTGATTTTATCTTTTTTTTTAAAAAATTTTTTGTACACATAGTAGTGATATACCTACTGGGACTTTCTGGGTAAAAACATTCCAGTTGTTAAGAAATTTTTACATGCATGAAATTATTCACTGCTTGTCCTGACCAAAGGTGATTGAACCATTTCTAGCATGTAATCTTAGGTTTCTTGAACTTTGATTTATGTGAAGATGTTTCCTTCCTTAGAGCTGAAGAACTGAGATCTCTTTTTGGGAAATATGGTCCGCTGACAGATGTCTACATCCCATTGGATTATTTCACACGAAGGTCCAGAGGGTTTGCATATATACAATATCCTTTCCATGTAAGAAAGTTTTTGGTGGTATGAATTTCTGTGCATCAAAAGATTTGAGGCATAAACTGGGTTGTTTTTTTTTTTTGTTTTTTTTTTTATTACTGAACTAGGAGTTCAGTGTTAGATAACCAGTATTTTTTAGTTGATTAGGCAAAAAATGTGTTTCTAGTTGGCCAATCAGCCCTGTTTTTCTGTGCTGAACATAGCTATCCCCCCCCCCTCACCCCGAAAAAAATAATTTTAAAAAAATAATTCTGAAATTGATTTGTGCATCTAAATGAGCCAGTTTTGCCCAGTACTTGAAATGCTTAGGACGTTATATACTAATCGTTATAATGTTTTTTAAAACTAAATTTAAAAAAAATTCCTGAAATTGATATGTGCATCTAATTGAGCCGGTTTAGCCCAGTACATGAAGCACTTAGTACATTATACACAGTAATCATTATAAGATATATCCAGTTTTTAAAAAAAGTACCTATCTACCCTAATTCTAAAACCAGTGCATCATGAAACACATTTTTTTGACCTTAGCTGCTTTTACATTTTATTTAAAACTTGACAATTTATATCTTGTGTTCATTGCGACATCTAAAGTCTTGTGAAATGATGCCATACTGTTTTGATAAAATTGTTCTTTAGCTTTGAATATGCAAGAGGGAACCACAATTCCTAGCCCAACTAGCCCAGACAACTGAACATGGTTGTGCAAGTGAAATTTCATGTAAGCAGAAGTTGAAAAATCTCTCTAAAATAAATCCACTTCAGGCACATACTAAAATGATTTACTTGCCTAAGAGAAAATCTTAACAAGCTATTAAATATGTTGACATTGTTAATGTCCTAAATATCAGTCATGAGGTTTTTGGAACTTATTCTGTGACCATTCTAATATCACTTGGTAATATTTTGAGATTTAGACCAATCTGTGCTCCCTCTGGTAAGCATTTATTTGCATTGAGGAATGAGAGAGCAAATTGCTTGTTCAAGCATCATGAAAACAAATGGAAAGCAAACGTCATTAGATTGTATGGATTTTCCAGGAACAAAAGTGTCAGTATTCTGTACTGAGCATCTTTTCATTTAAGTGAAACCTTGGTCAGACCACCAAGTGAAGTTTCATCTACTGTGTAAGTACCACATTTTTTGAAAAAGAAAATCAGATTGTCAAGGCCAGTTTCCACATATCAGATTTAATGGGCTAGTTGGTTAAAACTTGACTTGTGTACCCTTGTGCATGGAAGTTATTTATTTCAGAATTTGCCAGAAAAGGTACGTTTTGTATTAAGCTTGTATGTTTCATTTTCAGACTACTCGGAGATAGTTTTTCCTAAACCCAAGTAGATGAGATTTTCATTGTAGAATGTATTCCGATTCGTAAAGATATGATCAAAGCTTTTAATGTTACCAAAGATTGAAATGCATACATGTAACAAAAGGAGTCAATATTCATTCAACTCAAAGAAAGTGTTTAGTCCTTTTTTGCTTGGCAGATTCATTAATTTAAGTGACTAGATCCATAATTCAAGATAATTGGCTTTGTAGTAAGAGATTGTGCACCCTGATTTAAGTGAAGGTTTTGAGAAAAACTTTCAGATCCTTTATTTAGATCATATACAAAGTCACACCACTTTTCAGTTTGAAATGGTTCATATTGTTTCATTCGAATCCCATATATGGACTTAAGTACACTACTTTTACGTACATGCTGAAATAAATTCTGTATGCAGATTTTTAAGATCTGTTGTAAATATACTTAAGGATTCATTTTATTTGAATTGGTCTACAGATGTATTAAAGGTCATATCTGAAGAGCATCTTCACAAAGTAAATGTTTCATAGTCGATGTGTCTTTGCATAAAAATTAAAATTATTTGTATGATTTACCATCTGTTTCCCATAATTCAACAATAAAGTAAGCTTGTATCTCTTTTTTTTTTACCCACAATGCTACCTGCATTACCTCCCTTAGGAGTGACATCCTAATTGAAATCTGGAATGCATACAGTACATGCTCAATTTTATTTGTTGAAAAACTGGTTTTATGTGCTGGAGGTTGCATTTTGTGTCCGGGGCCTAACAAAGTTGGCTTTTTGTCACATTTCTGGAGGACAGAAACTGGATTGAATGTTTAAAATATGGTCAGACAAGAAGTGTGTAAGATCTTTTTGATTCAACAGACAGTGCTGGTAGGTGCTTAACTTTTATCATCTTGAAATGACCTTAAATTAGTTATCCATAATATCATTGTAATTATAATTGTGAGATTATAATAGTTGTGGTTCTTGTTGTTACTGTGCTCTTTTGGTGCAGATTAGTTTTAAGACGTGTTTACAGTTTAACAAGTAAAACTCTGTCCCTTCCAGACTGGTCTACTGTAGTTTGCTCCTAGGCTATTACATGCATCTTTTTTAAAGCTATCTGGGTTCATTCAAGCACCTCAGTTTTGTAAAGATCACTGTCTGTTTATATTCATTTGTGGTTTTAAAATTGTCTTTCTTATGTCTAAATCATGTTAAGTTGGCTCTGTGTTCATCTATTACATCACTTCTGCTTATTTGTCACTTCTCTTTGTCACAGGGAGGTAATGCATGCCTCGGCTTATTGTATGACATTTTCATATGCAATAACTTGCTTATTAGACAAGGTATTATTGTGATAACTGATTTTAATATTTTAGCAATTTGAGTATTAAACACAACTTTAAGAAGAAAACATAAATTGACCTTTTAACTTTTTGATTAAACCTAAATTTATGTATGTGTACAGATATGATAGAAAAGACCAAGACAATACTTGTTTTGACAGGGGTTGGGGAAACATGACATTGTGACATCAGTAACTTTGTACCATATGGTTGGGAAACACAATTGGACTTGTATAAAAGCTTTTGTTCTCACAATGATAATATAGAATTGGGAGGCTTGTGTCCTTGTCTGCTTTCAAGTGCTGAATAATGTTGCAAATGAAAATCTCATGCAGTTTTGTTAGTCACTGATGGTTTACATTTCATTTTCTTTATCAGATATAAAAGTCAAGTCAAAGCATATTCAAAGTTACTAACAAGTCTTCGAACACCCAAGCATATAGCAAAGCACCCCAAACAAGTTTGGAACTGGCTAATTCCGCAGAGTAATGCCAAGGGTAGAATAAGCAAGCCACATGTTGTTGGCATAGAGTAAAGATTAAAGTCCAAGCAAGCTTTAGAGTCAAGTCTTCTAAAGTCCAAGCAAGCTCTAAAGTCAAGTCTCCTAAGTCGACACAAGTATCAAAGCCAAGTCAGCTAAAATCCAAAAGTGAGCTTTAAAGTCGACTCTCCTAATGTTCAGCAAGGCTTAAAGTCAAGTCTTTTAAAGTTGAAGCAAGGCTTAAAGTCAAGGCATCTAAAGGCCAAGCAAGGCTTAAAGTCAAGGCATCTAAAGGCCAAGCAAGGCTTAAAGTCAAGGCATCTAAAGGCCAAGCAAGGCTTAAAGTCAAGGCATCACAACTTCAAGCAAGGCCAGCTAAAGGTCGAGCAGAGGTTGTAAAAATATCTTTTACAAGTGAAGGCAAAGTAATTTGAACATCGAGTCACGGGGAATCAGAATTGAAAAAAAGAAGGGGTCTACAGAATGGTTAAAGAGAAATGGTTCAAGGCAAAGATCAAGGTCTACAGAGCTACAGGGTGAAAGGCCACATACTACTCATGGGAAAGTGCATGTAGGTTGGTAGTAAATATCTGGAGTCCAAGTTTCAGTCTCAAGTAAGACTTTATATCCATTTAAAGCCTGCTAGTGCATTTTTTTAGTGTTGATTATATAAGTAATCTATTTGCAACATAAATTGAATCTTGAATATATCAATAAGTTATAAATGCAATGATATATACACATACAGGGGAATCCTGCTATAACATTGTAGTTGGGGACCATGAGTTAACTGCCCTCCACATTATGTATTGAATTGCGTTATAACAAGAATTAATGCAAATTGTACAAATATGTCGAGTACCAAACCATATTAAAGTAAGAACGATTGAAAATTAAATGAATGTGTACTGGGCAAGATGTGAATAAACAAGGCCAGTCAGTTGTATAGTAGTCATTTTATTAGAAGCTAATTTATAGATAGTCCCATGCTTGATGAAAATTATTAATTGCTGTGTAAGAACAACAGCTGATTTTATTTGTCAGCTTGACAAGTTTTGAGTAGTCCGGGAATAAGGGACATAAGACAAAAATTCAGGGCCATGATGTGACTTTACTTTGAACTTGTATTGTTGTGAAGGACGTTATAGCTGGGTTCCCTATTTATATAACAACAGTTACCTAAAGAATAGTGTATAATCATGAAAAGTAAATTTGTATGATAACTTAGAGAATGAATTTGAGGTCCAGAAAATTACCGATTTTTATTTTTGTAATTTAAAAAAAAAAGACCATTAAAATTAATTAAGGCACAGCTGTATCATGCCCCACCAGAATAGATGGAGTACATGTAGTGTTACCCTTGTACATCCATACATATGTGGTGGGTCATGGTAGGTTACTTGATAGGGTCATGGACTCATAATCCAAGGGTCGGGGTTTGATATCTGCCCATGCTAGCCCAGGTCAGCAGCCTCGTTGTCAGCCCGGGTCAGCAGCTGCCTTGTGGGACAGGCACTTGGCTCCTGTTTCCATTGCATATTTTAGGCAGTAATATGTTAAATTCCCATTAAAACCAAGAACAACCCATTCACATCTTTGACAACATTATTCCATTCTTTTTTTCTTTTTTTTTTGTTCAGTTTTCAGGGACTGTGTTTGGGCATTTATGTTCCATGTACATATTTCTAGTTTATAGGGTTAATAACTGTTGGTGACACATTCTTGAGAAAATACATAAAAATGGTTTACATCATGGACATTTCACCTCAAGAACATTGCATGTTGATTTAAAATCCAACCAGTTGCCGAGTCCAAACATAAAAGCCCTTAACTAGCCTACATTTGAAGACCCACGAGATGCAGATGATGCTTTATACCATTTGGACAGAACCAGATTCATGGGACGAGAGCTGGAGATTGAATTTGCCAGAGGAGACCGAAAAAGTAAGTTTCATATAAACCAAATAATCTTTGTAATTTACTTTGTCTAGCTGGTAACAGCCAATAGCACAATCTCGATCAGAATTGAATGGGGGATTTTCAGAATACGAGTCAAGGGCTACACTTTCCCCAAAAAAGTAAAAATCCAGTGAAAAAGGACCAAATTTGTAAAACAAAGTGCTGGTCAAAATGTGACTCCTGGAAACATGATTCACACTACAGAAGTTGCGGACAATGTAGGTGACACTTTCTTAATAGTGACACTGTTCATCAGTGTTGAGATAAGGTATTCATGTTACTTTATAGTTTTTTAAAAGGTGTAGTACAATATAGCATGGCTTCAGGGTAAAACAGATTCTGTATCATGCAATGTTTTCTTGACCATACCATTGTGCAAAACCCCTATAAATGAATCGGTTTTTTAAAATGAGCAAGCGCCATTGCATACATACCAACCATTACACTTTTGGTGTAATCATTACACTTTTTTACTAAATTGCGCCTTACGCGTAAATGTATTTGGATTACGCATTTTCAGTATATCCCCTGCCCCAAAAAAGTAATAATTTGTTTTCTCATTTTTATTAACATCCCATTAATCTTTCAGACCGTATTCTAGAAAAGACGACTTCTACATAGCTACAACATAAGTGTACGCTTGTCCGTAGACTTGCATGCTCTTTCCTAACAGTATTATGTTCTATTTATAGCAGCTGCCCTATTTTCAAGAAATATGCTGGTTTCTGCTTTCAAACTTTTGACCTTGGTTTCTATTTATAGCTGCTGTATGGCCTTGTTAGGAGAGAACAGACTGGTTTTCTAATTTTTAATCTTTGCTCACAGATTCTTTGTTCTAATTCATATATGGTACAGAACCTGTCTACAGGTATTTGGCACTAATATTCGAGTCATATTTATTCTAGTTGAGTCAGATTAATTCTAGTCAAATAATTTCACAGATGGATTAGAAAAAGACGAAAAACCGATTCAAAGATGAAATACATGAATTACACAATACAGCATTCCATTCTAGGGCAGCTTCATGCCCATTGCAGGCTGTGTGGAAAGGATTTAAATATTGGTCATGGTGGTAAAACAAAGAAACCTTGAATTAGCTCGTTTTACTAACTCCAGCACTAAGGTAACTTATTTTTTACAGCAGAACTAAATTGTGGACACGAATTTTATAAATGCAGAGGCGTTATTTACCGAGTTCTTAATAAAACACTGACTACCCCTAGCAGTAGAGGACTACGTTGGTCCTTTGTTCAAACGGATGTTTCCTGAATCCAAAATTGCAGAAAATATGCAAGTGCAAGAACAAAATCATCCAGTATTGTTAGGTGTTTAGCAGAAGATAATTCACTTCAAATTGCAGAAGCCATGAAAATTGGGCTGTTTAGTATTGCAGCAGACAGGAGTAGTGATTATGATGACATAAAGTTGTACCCAGTCTGTGTAAGAGACTTTGACAATGAAAAGGGCAAAGTCAGAGTGTTCTTCTTTCATTATCAGAATTAACAGTAGATTCCAATGGAGAAAACATTTTTTATTTGCTTAGTAATGCTTTGAATAAACGTTAAGTTGGCAGATCTGTATGGGGTTTTCAGCTGATAATGCATCAGTGATGACTGGAATTCATAAAGGAGTTGCATTCTGTATTTTGAAATATGTCTTCATCAGTGTACATATCAGGTTGCCCCTGTCATATGATGCACCTTGCTGCAGGAAAGGCTGGTAATAAAATTAGGAGTATCAAGTTGGCATTCTACCTGACAGTGTACTTCATGCGGACACAGTTCATGTGCAATGGCACTTTATTTCCCAGCTAAAAGACCCAATAACTGGAAGATATATATTTCCTCTTCTTTGTCAGGTTATGAAAGGAATATTGGTTCTTTACCATTCTAATGTTGACTGAAAGAGATTGTTCAGTATTGTTAACAAAAATAAAACTGAATTCGGATCCAGCTCTGTAACCCAGCACCTAGTGCTCTGCTGGTGTGCAAAACATTCATAATCTCCACTGGTACAAAGTGTTTTGAAACGCAATATGAGAGACTGTTGCTTTTTAAAGCTGATAGTGCTATATATGAAAATTTGAAGCAGTAATTGATGTTAAAAGACAGAAGGGTAAATAAATCATTTTGTACATATGCTCATTGAATTTTATTGTGTTGTATGTGGATTACTCTTTTTCTGCTCAGATTACTCTTTTTGTCCACTTGGATTACACTTTTTCCTTGCCAGGGGTTGGCATGTATGCCATTGTGCTTCAGCCAGGACATGCTGTTGTTGGATGTGCTCTTAATAAATACCAAGTGCTGTGGACAAAAATTGGATTAAACGTGAAGTGTTTTTTAAAATACTTTTAATCTGTTACAGATGCAGCATCCAATCATGTCTGAATTGCTCAATTACTGTTTTTATAAAATTTAACAGCGTCCATTAAGCAATCTTTCAGTTCACTGGTTACCATGTTCAGACTGTCCATATTCCCCTATTTATCTTAATGTATATGGCAGAGATCAGGATCATCCAGAAATAAATGTTCTCTCTCTATATCCCATATTTCTTAATTGAGAGGTTACAAGCAATATTGGCATGCAGTCGTATCGCAATAATCTTAAAAATAAGAAAAATTCAGATAACATATTAATATAACTTGCTCTAATGTTAGAAAAGCTTGCCATTACTTTCACATGGGTTGGTGGTTCTTGATGGAATTTTCCCAGCTTCTTCCTCCACCATGTATAGCCGATCATGTGTTGAAAAATGGTATTAAACCCACAAAGCCACAAATGTGTGTGAAACATGTTTTCATTTCTGCACGTTAAGTTGACCTGTCAACCCTTGCAATCTTGCCATAAGTCTTAAGAAAGGACCCTTAAAATACGGACTTGTGGAATAAAAGGAAAAACTACAGAAATACGATTGTTGCAGTAAAATCCGGATAATTGGCTCATCTGTGTTTAATTTGGATCTATGTTTCATATTGGCTTAAGTTGAAATAGAGAACCAGACTAACTGTACAATAGTACCTCAGATGCTTTGAACTGTACATATTTTTCCATGCTAAACATCTAAAGGATCAAACTGTTGATTATAGATTTTTTTAAAAATGGCGTTCATCTAGTGATAATTGTTAAAGATGAAAGGAAAATACAAGCCTCTTAAAAGTTTTAATAATCACTACAGAAGAATAAAAGGGAATATTCAGATTTGTCTGAATAGTATCAGGAAGGGGCAAAATTACGTTTATTGGACATGTCGATTTGAGTATGTCGCATAGCGGGAGACAAGATTACCGCCGTCATGTGAAATGAAGAAAAAAGAAAAATTCAAGAATTACATCAAGTTGAGAGATAGCAATGAGCTATTGAGCTTCATTGGGTTTGGAAATGAAGTTGGTGCAACTGTACTAAAGATAAATAAAGTGTATGCATACTTCGCAAACTTTTCAGATGAATGTAATGTTTACTGTCGATGCATCAGTTTGGAATACTGAACTTTTTAAATTCATGTTTTAAAACTTTACAATAGCGTTGCATGCTATTTTATTACACCTTACTGAAAACTGGTCAGACTTACTGAAGAAAATCAACTACCTTACTGAGACAATCTAGTTAGGGTTGGCAGGTCTGCTTAAGAATCCAGTGCTAATTTCAGTTGCGAGTGTCTCAGTATCAGGTCTCTAAAAGGATTAAAATTCCATAAATAACATTGTCTTTTTTTCTCCAGTTACAAATAGGATTAACTCTCAAAAGGTTAATTTTATGAAAATTTTACTTTTCATTATCAACCAATCATTTTCCAACCCCATTTATACAATGTTTTATCTATCTTACCCATTTCCTGACAGGTTCCCATTTTTCCATACAATTAGTACCATTAGTCGTTCCAATGGATGGTCACAGCAACGTGGATTTTAATAACAGCAATATCAGACCTATTGGTGTAGCTTTTCCTTTTTCATGCTGTGAAACTTCGTTTCTTGTGTTTGTACTTTCTACCATCATGTGGATAATTGTCAACAAGACGCTGTCCAAATGCACCTCACATGCCTGTGTGCAGAACAGCCATCTTTTTGAAGTAGGCCATGTTAATACATGTGTCATAGATCTTGGCCAGAGAAAAATTGCTTGTTGCAAGTCTTTAACTGCATTGCAATCTTCTTGTCAATAGTATTATGTCTCAGTGTTACATTCATCCATTACGTATTCATTTGATATGCCAATAACCCCTACCCCCTTGTAGAAATTAAGGGATCTTTTAAGGGTTGGGGTACATCTCTTCTTATCATTATAGATTATAGATAAGTCTTGCATGTTGAGAAACAATGTGACCGGCTCGACCCTAATTAGTATTCCTTTCTTTTACATAATTGATTAAACATCAGTTTTGTGTTTCTTAGCTCGACTGGTCATAGACCAGAAGAACATATGGTATAGTCTTCGGTCCATTCATTGGCAAGGTCTGTTATTTCAACTCCTAAGCTATTTTGCGGATTGCCACAAAACTTTACCGACACATTCATCCCATGGTCTGGCTGGTCCAAAATGAAAATGATGCTACTCAGACATCTCAAAAATTTTGTTTTTGCAACTCCTCCTGAACAGAAAGTCATATTGATGTGAGGTTTTCACCAGAAGATTTCTTACAGTGTCTAGTTGGTGTTAATGAAAATAATACTGATCTGGTGGCTCATATGGCCACCAGAGCAATTGTCTGGAAAATCGTTATTTTTACTCATACTGAATGGTCATATCAATATGGGGTTTTCACTTAAAGGCTTATTGTGATGTCTTCTTGGTCCTGAATGAAAATTGTACTGATCTGGCATCTGATATGTCCGCCAAAATGGCCATCTTGAAATTTTTTTAATGCTATTCCTTCTGAATGAAAAGTAATATTGCCATGGGGTATTCACCTGACAGCTTCTTGTGATGTTGATATTAAATGAAAATGGTGCCAGTCTGTTGTCTAATATGGCTAAATTTGGCCATCTTGAAAATATTGTTATCACTGCTCCTCCTGAATGGATGGTTGTATAAATATGGGGTTTTTACTAAGCAATTTTTTGTGTCTAATTGGTATTAATGGTGTCATTCAGACATTCAGTATGCCTGCCACAGCAGCCATCTTGAAAATTTTGTTACCACTGCTCCTGTTGAAAAGAAGTTGTATTGGCATGAGGTTTTCACCAGAATTTCTTACAATGTGGGGCCCTCCTTCTTAGGGTAATATGTCCTTTATATCTCCATAGGCCACTGGACACTTGACCCAGAGCAGTGGTGATGCCATGGCTCATGTACTGCTATCACCTTCTGATAAGGTTGCATCCTCCAGGAAGGCTGGAGACATAGCATCATCATAGCATCATCCAGGAAAGATCAGCAGTGTCATTTTCCCCACTGAAAATTGTAACACATATTGAGCCCCTATTCACTATGATAAGTTGCGGGTATTAGCACTAAGTGCTTTATGTCACCTTCTCCATTGAAGGACATTGTGATGCCCAGTCATTCTCCTCTTTGGAGATCGATAAATTCTCTTAGTAGGAGGGAATGAACTTTCGAGGAGTAGATTGCCTCCCCACCAAAAGAGGGAAGTCTAACACTTCTCATGTTCAGAGTTGTGTATCATTTCCTGCCTCGAGGGAGAGAGGTGTACCTTTCATCTCACAGCCTGGATAACATGTTGCACCCTCTAAAGCAGAAGGAGTAGTACCATACTTTGATGAATTGGATGAACCAGGCAGTGACCAGTCCTGTTGCTGTTCATTAACTGAAGACTAGTCCAGTCATCAGTTATTGGTCAGTGGTCAGTTTGTCTATATGACTGGTCAGTATATGGTTGCCAGTCTGTCACCGGTCATTAATCAAAGGTCATGTGGTACAGGGATAGGTTCGCATTGATTTTACCTCTTTCCCCACTCTACCATCACACCCTGGTGCATTTGTGGGAGTCTGTCCACCAGGTTCAGACCAAGGAAGGGGATTGGGTTAGTATACCCCTCCTTTCCTATTATCCCAATGAATAGTTATTGGAGGTGGGGCCCACTACCTCAGGGTCTTTTATGCTCCATAGGCTACTGGACCCAGAGTAGAGGTAATGCCATGGTCCATGGTTTTCGATCACTACCTCATCAGGTAACATACACCAGAAAGGCTGGGGACATAGCAAGACACTCTTGCTGACAACCTGCTTGGAAGTTCACTAACCCACCTTCCTTTCATCAGGTGTGTGTGTGCGTGTGATAGCCCTGGGGATTCACACTCTCTCCTGCTATGCATACCTCTCCCAAACGTCCCTATAGGTTCTTGTGTAGGCCACTTTTCAAAGGCTTGGTCAAGGGTCACAGATGATGAGTGGGTCCTTTTTATTGTGAGTAAGAGTTACTGAATTAAATTTCAGGAACTCCCTCTCAAAGACAACCATGTTGTTATTCCAGTTCAGTCTGGTGAAATTAAGGGAAGAAGCCTACACCCTTACCCTTTTGCAGAAAGGGGCAGTTGAGTGAGTCGTGAATGAGCAGCTTCCCACATTCAGTCTCTCCTCTTTAACTCCTTAATCCCAGAGCCAATCATCTAGGTAGTCCCCTGCAGCATACATGCAGAAGGATCACCTAGGCCAGTGACAGCCTTACCAGTACATGTATCTCTGAGACTCGCTGACACTACTTACTTGCTGAATTTTATTAAGGGGGCTACTTGCTACAATGAACATACAAGTGATCCTTCAAAAACCACATACCCTTGACCTATTTTTGAGAACAAAAATTCTGGAGCAATTTGTTTTTTTGGGGGGGGGGAGTGGCTCCAGGGTTCCTGTTTTACTGGGAGAGCTTGTTTTACTCTGGGTGAGTTTGAAAACCAGGTACAATTTTTGAAACGCATTAAAGTAATATACACTAAATCACATTTTAGAAATGTTTAGGTCGCTTGCATTTTGGTTGACTGTGGAATCGGTTTCTTTCTCAGGTAACACTTTTTAAGAAGGATAAATAGTGTTATTCATAAAATACACTGCCTTCCAAACAATTCTGCACATGGTTGATACAACCTTGAAAAATCTTTCAATATGATAGCTCCTTGAATTTTTAAAAAAGTTCATCATGAATTTCCTTGAATTTGTTCAAATACTCCCTGATTATATATTGGAGCAAAAATAAAAACATTAAAACTGAATAGACCGTCATGTTTTAAATTCAGACTTATAGTTGATGTAGTTGAAAAACTAATTTCCTGCTTGCCTTGGGCTCAAGGAAAATGAACTGATAGTTTTACCCTGGTCTGAAGATTATAAAACTTGGGGGTGGGTGGCAGAGTCTGAAAGAGAAGTTTTGCTACAAGCTAATCAAAACCATCTTGAAGATTGAACTCATTTGGCATTACAGAATCTCGTGTTCAGATTCAAGCTCTAGTGTTTTACAACTCCAGGTCTGGTTTCCTCCACTTGAAAGGAACAACAATGCCTCAGTGGTTAGCATGTAAAACTTAGTGGCCGAAAGGGTGTGGTTTGATTCCTGCCATTAGATCAGTTTGAGTAGGTTACCGTGATGTGCTTCTGGGCAAGGTTCATTTGTCCCTTAGCCATGGCACTGAATAACCTTGGGTGTTCTTGTGCCAAATAACACCAACCAACATGAGAGCATTCAAGAGTTCATTTAATCACTTAGAAGTTAATGTATCATTGATATGTTTAAGAAAACAAAAACATAAAATTTTTATTGTCACAGCTCCTAACCAGATGAGGTCCAAAGAAAGATCCTCCAGACGAATGTCTCCCTACAGAAGTAGCCGCTACGATGATGATTACTATGACAGAAGATACAGGAAATCCAGAAGTCGAAGCCCAAGGTAAAATGTACTTGACAAATTGTACTTAAGGCAGTATAACATGTTAAAAGTGATTATCATCTTTTATATTTCCAAGCACCAGTTATGTTGGGAGAGGATTGAATGTTTGGCCTATCTGCTTGAGTGAGTCATTGCCCTCAGTAACTCTGTCCTGTCAACAGAAGCAACTCAGTCATACTAGGTTATTGTCACTCAATTTTCATACTTGTGTATTTTCAGCTGTTGAACCCTCACTATCTTGGACCAAAATTTCACTTAACACATCAAAATTGTTATGTGGATATGTCTTGATATAAGTAACTTGACCATACCAAAACTACCGTATTTACTGCATGTTTTCGGACGGCAAAAAATAATTACTTTTTTTGTTGTCCGAATACACATTAAATTCTTTAATTAGATGTCCGAAAACAAACGGGAAGACAAATTTGTGTCCCCCCTCCCGTCAGTAACGAAGTTACCATTAGCTCACATGACGACGTGCTACCGTGAAGCAAAACAAGTATTTTGTCTAACACCACGGAAAGGATAATGAATGAAAAATGCGCATTACTTGCCTATTTTGTCTATTTGATACATGTCCGTCCACCAGAAAATGTAGCCACGATTGTGTGCGTATTTTCCAAAATAACCGCCATATTAGTAATCGTGCAATCCAGTTTAACCCTTTACTAGCCTAATCAGTGATAGTAAAATCTACCTTACAAACGCATGCAAGCTTTATGTCTGTGTAATTAAGATATTAATATAAACTAAATAAAAAAATTTGGAATTATAATTCTGAAGATATTTATGACAGAAACATTTTAGTATCGAGAGTAGAAATGCCTGTACATGTATGAGGGCTAATCTTAGAGCACCAAGGATGAGAGGCTCTATATGGGGTGAGTGTTGTACGCACGCCTAGGAAGGGTAAAAATAACAAGCAAGTTGCAATATACGAGTCGTTAATATGTTGGTATTTTTTAAAAATAATGGTGATCTATTTGTTGTGGTTCTCTCTTCTTTTTCTTTCCCACCTAGATGAGGGTAGCTTCAAAATGAGTAGAGCCTGCCGACTCAAAACAGTCGACTGCTCAAAGATTGTTTTGATGCATGTTGGAGATTTCCGGGTGTCTAGGTGATAATTGTTCCTACGATAATTTGTGGGATTTCTTTGACAGGTGTGTTCGGAAATAAAGGGCAGCCATCTGGATTTCGTTAAAAGAGCACACGATGTACCGAACATGTTGAATCCACAATCAATATTTATCGTCTACAAAGAGGTTTATTGCCTGTAGAAAAAATACATTTAAACCCGTGGTACATAATGCCTCGGGGATAAGGGGTTTGTTTTGTTGCACGATGCCAATGAATTTACTAATCCATACTGACTCTCTGATGTGTTGTTTAATGATATAAAGCAGGGATCATGGTTTCTAATCAAAGCCATAACTGTCACACCTGCGTGAAGTGGTTTCGTGTGTAACGATGTCTACACTGACAACCAATCCATGGAAGTTCGTGATCACATTAAAAAATTGGCGACCAAATGAAGCAAACTTTGTATCAGTTAAATTAATGGCAAACACACTGTGAATTTTACTTTAAAACAAAGCAGCAGATCTTCTTAGATTGTGTCCGAAAACATAAATAGTAGAAAAAATTATAGTGGAGCAACGTCCGAAAACTTACAAGGCATTTAAATATTATATTTGCCCCGAAAAAACGGTGTCCAAAAACAAACAATGTCCGAAAACATGCAGTAAATACGGTAGGTCAGTTAGATCCACTTCTCACATGAGTTTTTTGTGTTTTTCGTTTTTTGGGGGTTTTTTTTGTCAACACCCTCAGTATCTTTGATTCTCTTTCACATGCACATGAAAATTGGTATGTAGATACAGCTTGACAAAAGTAACTCTGCCATACCAGAACTAGGTCAGTGTGACTTGAATTTCTCTCAAGCACCATCGATACTCTGATTTCCTTGGGTCCATGATAGGCGATTCGGGTGAAATAGTTGTCCTCAGGTCTTTAACTTTGCTTAACACACCTAAACAGTGAAGTTCACTTCACTTTGCCTTGATTTGAAACTCCACCACCACCCCTTTTTGGGGTTCATAGTTTGCATTAATAATCAAAGTTAAACCCTGATCTCAGTGTCGGTGTTCTTTTTAAAGACCGCTCCAGTGGCCTAGTGGTTAGAGTGTCAGCCTTGGATGCTGTGGGTTCAAACCCTGGCTGATTCATACCAGAGACTTATAAAAATGGTGCTAACTGCTGCCTCTCTAGGTGCTCAGCATTAAGGGCTTAGTGTTAGGACTGGTCGGCCTGGTGCCAGGATAATGTGACTGGGTGGGACATCGTGCAACATATGTGGCATGATGTCCCAGTGCTAGCCATCACTATAAATTAACACACTGCAGACATTGTAGTGATATGACTGAAAATTTTTTAAAGCTATATTAAAAATCACAAAATCACACTCTTATTTAAGAAAGTGGAAAATTAGGAAAAAAAGTCTTTTTGCTGTGTAGTACATTTAGTGCTGATATGGGGACCCGAGTGGCCGAGTGGTCAAAAGCGCTCACCGTTACAGATCATTGCTGTCTCACCTCTGTCTGCGTGGGTTTGAGTCTCGGGTTTGGCCAATATGAGTACGTGAGAAAGCTTGCCAGTAGCTTCTCGTGGGTCAGTGGTTCTTTCCCAGGTTTTTCAATGTTCTTCCTCCACCGTTGATACTGGCCGCCATGTATAGCCTATCTAGCCTGTGCTGAAAATGGCGTTAAACCCTACAGTAACAACAACAATTGGTGCTGATTTGATCATAATACAAGAAACTACATCGCTATGGAATTTTCTCTGAAAATTCAACTATGATCTGTGAAAAATAAATGTAAATTTTTTTTGCCCAGTTATAGCAAATTTTGATTTAGTGGATGTGTCCAATTCCATTACTAAAAGAATCATTATATCCAGTGTGTCATCCAGTAAATGTGAAAAAATTATTTCTGCAATGGAAACTGTTATCAGGTTGAGAGGTTGCTGTAAATAAAAATGGTACCCATCTGACATAAAATATGTCTGTCAAAGCAGTTAATTTAGAAATCTTGTTATTGCTGAAAAATTTTAGACATGGTTTCAGCATTCTGTATTTGAAAGGAAGAAATGTCTTGAATTCTGAAAATTCTTTTTGGTCAGCAAGTGTCAGTCCCTTCAGTGGACTCTTGTTTACCAAGAACCATCAAAGGTTGGAATACCACAACTGTTACTGCTGTTGAATTCAGATAAAACCAGATTGATTTTCAGAATAAGTACAGTCAACATTTGTCAGAAACTTAATTTTACCTCTGCTAGTCAAAGAATAGAAGAGCTTGTAGAATGGCCTGTAGAGCATCTCCCCTTTACCATTTCTACACTCCCTAAACTATTTGGAGGATTGTAATGAAATTTTACAGAAACAATCATTCCAAGACTTTGTACATCCTAAATGAAAAGCATGCCACTCAAACACACAGTATGACTACCACAGTCACCATAGAAATCATGTTATTACTACTCCTGATGAATGAAATATCAAACTGACATGAGTTTTTTTTTACCAGAAGTCAACTTACGATGTCCAGATAGTTCCAAGTGAAATTAGTGCCACTCTAACTTTAATTTTGGCCACCACAATGGACTCTTGAAAATCCTGTGGCAACTTCTGAATGGATGGTTATATCAACATGGGGTTTCACTAAGACTTTTGAAAGGTTGACCTCATTTTTCCTGTATAACAATCATATTCAACCTACAGCCAGTTTGCTTTCCAGTGCTCTTTAAATGTGCGAATACTGCATTTGTTATATTTTGCATCCTTGTTTGACTAATTCGTTTTTTGCTGTGGGTCCATTTTCTTTATTTTTGGGTTCCTGCAGCATTTTGGAATTGCCAGTGGATGAAAACCAGAAGTTGAAAAATATAAACTCATGATTCATATTGATTGTGTTATGTTCATTGGTGCAGAACCAAGTGTTGCAGGTCAGGTTCACATGTTAGTGCTATAGTCAATGGCTGATTCAACCTTACAGTAAAGAACAAAGTCATGCAATATACATGAACACATTTTGTAGCCAACCATTACGTAAGAAATATCAAGTATCATTGTATGAGGCTGATGCAGATGACTTTGGGATTGTTCCTTCCCATGTAATAAGCCCCTTTAAATGAGATTCGACATTAGGTCTTGGGACTTGGATATTTGTTTGGAAGGGTATGAATTTAGAGGTAAAATAGCACTGGCTCACACACTTTTCTTTACACGTTCAGTCTACCATGTACATGGCAAAAGTGTTACTAGGCAACGAGTAACATTGCTTGTACGTAATTTTGCATATATATTAGTGCACATTTTACACTTTTTTCTGGAGAAACAATTATGAGACTGCAGAAGAATAGTTTTAATGTCCATTTCTTGGAAAAGTAGGAGGTCCAACAGATTTCTGCCAAGTTTATCTTTTGGGTCCGACTGGGAAAATTGCAGGTCCTGGACCTCGGACCACTGTTATTTTCAGGTCCTGTGGGGATGGGAAGAGTATGCAGAGCTTTTGGAATATGCAGTAAAGTTAAATTTACAAGGGCAAGCCATTGCAGTTGCTTGAGTTAGTTGTTATTTGTCCAGTTTTGATCTTTATCCAGCAGTTATTTTGAAAAGTGCAGAATTTAAGATAATCTTTAATCTAGAGTTCATGTATAAGCTTCTTGTAAAATCTTTCCATCTTACAAATTATATCACAATTCAGTTAATAATTTATGTTTGGATTGATGATGATGTGATCAAGACTTGATGGTTTTCATTTAACTTCCCATATGCTGAATTTATCCGACTTGTGGACAGGTTTAATTTTCGTGAAATATTCTGTACTTTTAATGACAGTTGAAAATCTGTGCCTCAGAACATGGATCCAAGATGTGCAGTAGGCCTAGGTATTTACAGGTATTCAAGATGGAAAAGTCCTTATTTTGGAAGTAGTAGTAGTAGGTGAGTTGATGCTCTGCCTTCAAAATAGGTCAGCCAGAAACATTGCCAATAGCAAGCCTTAGAGACTTTCCATGTAATGTTTTCGTTTTTTTTGCAGGAAGATATTTTTTTAAAAAGCAATTTTGTTTGTATTGGTTTTAAATGACATGTTATTTTATTTACTTGCTAAGCTAACTTTTTCTTCTGCACATTTCTTCATTACTTTTGAGTTAGCAAATTACAGAAATCTATACTTGTACTTACTGTTATTATTATTGGTACAGTGGAACTGTTGAGTAGACTGGAGTTGGAAATCTCCTTTAGTATCCCAATGGAGATTGTCCTAAACTTATTCAGAATAGCATCCTCTTGCTCCAGTTTTAGTTCTTGACAAGTGATACAATACATAACTTGCTCAGCAAAAAGTTCAGCATGTATCGGAATAGTTGAAATTTTTCCTGAGCTGTATGTGTAGTTCTTTTTTTTTTCAGTTTATAATTTAAAATGTTATGTACATAGTGTAAAAGTAAGAAGACATCAGTAGCAAATGCATGATATAAAACAAATATTTGTTCCAGACTATAGCAGCTCTAGACAAGATGACGTTACCATCAATATTTGGAACATGTGGTCATATTGATATAGTGGCTGTAAGGAAACATTTGAGAGGAACTAATTTAAATGTTGGGATTAAATGGTCCATAATATTTTCAGGTATTCCAGATCCCCTAGTCCATATCATAGGAGAAGTAGTCGGTAAGTTTGGGCAGTTTTGTGTGCAGCTCCTACAAATGATGAAAGTAAACAGTGAAACCTGTCTGTAAAGGACACTTGTTGTACCAGAAATGTTTTTCCTTTGTAATCAGGTGCTCATATAGTTAAATTATGAAAAGAGGTTAATAAGTGCTGTGCTATATGTACAAGTGCCCAATATAGACAGATGTATATTGTCTAATAGTGGTATCACTACTGTTCCTGAGTCCACAACATGGAAGGAGGAATCACTTTCTCATCTGGATCTCAAAACATGATGAAGCAAAGGTGGAGTAAAATTTTTCTTCTAATGACATTTTGGATTAGAACATTCATAGAGTGCCCAACTTTTAATTAAATTTTAAATGTTACTTTTGTTTGGGGACATGCATCTTAGAGTTAAAGCATGTATTACATACATAGGGTCACCAGTACTTGCTGGGAACCCTGAAGACAACCTACACAGAACTCATGGATGACAGCAGACCTGATTGTCAAATATCTTATGAATTATATCAGATCTAAAACAAAAATAGACAATGTCAGCATCTTCAAAATATTTGGTACTTCATTAAAGCATAATGTGAAATGCCAGTACGAAAATGCAGAGTAACTAGTGGATCAGTTATTACAGATATATCTTAGACGTAGGAAAAAGGATGTTCTGAAGACTTACTTATGTAGATTTTTGTTTTCTATTTTAGGAGGTCTCACAGTAAAGGAAGGTGAGTTTTTATTGATGTTAGATACAAAGTAAAACCTTTTTGAAAAGGAAACTTTACAGATATCAACAAAAAAGAAATTACGTGGCATTTGTAATTTGTAAATGTTTGGTTTTGTTAATATTGGCAGCAGAATATTAGGAATCTAGGTCAGTGTGAATATTGTGCTATAGTAAAAGTCATATAGGTCATATATGTATTAGAGGTTTTGAGCAATTGATGTAATTTTGGGGGAATTTGATTATACATACCATTAAATGGCAATTATTCACTTTTTATTTGGATCCTCATACATCCATATTCTTTTGATAGGTCATTATTTACGCATCTCAAGAAGTATATACGGCAAAATCAATGTTAAAGCACATGGACCTTTTTGGATGGGATCAACCGAAAGGTGTGATCAAGTACAATCCGGATTGAGTGTCACGTGCTATGATGTCACACTGAAAGCTGTGCAAGTTGATAAACAAATTCATTCTACCCTATATTGTGATGATTAGAGTCAACATGCTCTTGTCCCAGTTAGTAGATGGCCACTATTGTAAAAGTCTAATGCAATTGATCTTTTTCGTCTGGAAGTTTCTTGATGACAGTTAAGGTGCAGATCATTCAATAATTAGAACTGAGCAGACTTAGGTTAAGCAAAATTGGTTAGGGTTTTTAAACAACAATTTATATTTAAGATGAGTAAATATGCATACATGACCTGTATGACTTTTACTATAGAATGCGGCATTCATGGTCTCTCAAGGCAAGCTAGGCTACTGCCATTCAAATATGTCATAGTAGTTTGATATATATATATATATATATATATATATATATATATATATATATATTCAACAGACATTTTAATCATTTTAGAATTGTTGACGATCAATCAATCCAGTCAAGATTGATCAATCAGTATCTCATAGCTGCCAACCCTCATGATTTTGGCGTGAATTTTGCAACTTTCTACAGCGATTCACGCCACATGCAAAAAATTACGAATTCCATAGTTCTTAATTATTTTAAATTTTTCCGATAAGTGCTAGTCGTGATATCAGCAGTTGCCGAAATGGTCCGGTACTGCTAGTCTCGATATTAGTAGAACTATAGCTGATTCGTACAGTTGGCCTGGTAGCAAGCATTCTAGCGTATTTTTATATATATATATATATGTATATATATATATATATATATATATATATATATATATATATGAGTAGTTTTACAAATGCTTTTGAAAGAAACCGGGGCCTAACTGGAACTTTTCTCCGCATATGCAGCGTGAACACTGATTTGAATTACTGTTCGGCATCGCATCTTGAAACGTCTTCACCAACAAAGAAACAGAAATGTATTGCACAAATGTGAAGTTTAGTTTGGAATATACCAAAACTTGGCTGTGCATTCAGCCATCAAACACCGATATACGTCATGCTTTTTGCACACAGTGTGCCACAAATTTTAGCATTGGACATGGTGGCAGGGACAATGTGAGGAAGCACAATGGTAGCAAAAAGCACATAGAGGTTGGGAAACTACATGAAGACAGCTTTTTCGAGTGTTGGAATTTTTGAGATTAAAAGATCAGCATATATCATAATTTGCTTGAGTTCAGTTTTCCGTGCATGTGCCGACACGACTAATCATTCACTGTTCGACGTTTCATCTTCTGGATTAATACCGTTTCATAATTAAGCTGCACCACAGTGAAAATGTTTTCACCTCCAAGGAAAAATATTTTTATTCCACAAAAAGTGAAGTATAGATTGGAGTACACCAAAATTTGGCCTAGCATTCAGCCATCAAACATTGATGTACATTATGTTTTTCGCACAGAAGTGTGCCGTGAATTTTACAATTGGGAACGTGCATGAAGGCTGTTGTTGCTTACAATTTACCTGTCATACATGTACCATATAGTAATATTATTATATAGTACATATATGACAGATAAATTGTTAGCAACGATATGAGCCCCTGTGGGCGTAAGGCAGAACGACGTGAAGATGTACAATGCTGTAGCACCTGCAGCAGATTTCAGTTTTGGAGTACTTTAAGCCACCAAAGCTGAAGCATTGTTTGTGAGCTTTGTTAAACATAAACCTGTCTTTCTTAGTTGGAGATCAGCAACAGTGACAGTGAAAGGTTATTTCCTATTGTGAGGAAAAATAAGACAAACTTTTGTGCCTCCTTAGGTGCTGAAAATTTGCAACAATTTTAGTCACCAAGATTAACCAGTCAGCAAGAAGCCTGAACTGTTTTGAAAACAAATTGACCATAACCTGATTGAGGAAGTTCAAGACTGCCACAACATCATATCACGACAAATAACATGAAGTTTGTGTATATCAGTAAATTTGGCTGCAAATAAAGTTGTACCGGTACATCTAATCAGTGTAAATACTTTTAGTTTAATTTTGGGATTTTCATATAATGTAGTACTGACCATTGAAGTGGATGGAGTTAAGTGTCAATGATATAATTTTTCACTAATTGCATTCAAAATTCAAAAATTTTTATCCCACTTTTCACTAATTGTGAGTCTGGAGGGTTGGCAGCTCTGGTGTCTTCATGAAACTCAAACTTCATTCATTCTTCAAGGAGAATGCTTTCCAATTTTTTGGGTCAAGCTCATACAAGCTCTTCACTATGACTCTTCAGTAGTTACAAACTCATACCAAAGAGAGCAGACTGGGATCTGTTTGTAATTACTTAAAAGTGATGCTAGAATGGTCACAACACAACTTAAGAAAAACAACCACAAAACTAAATTTAAGTTGTTGACATCACAAGTTTTATATTTCTATAATAGCTGGCTGTGTAAACTTTATTCAAGGGAGTAAAAATGTTCGGTACTTACCTGATGAGGTTAATCTTTAGAGATTTTTCAGCCCCTGTGATTTCACATCATCATGTTTGTGCAGAGTAACTTTACAAAGGAATGTTGGATTTTTCAGCCAAATTTTTTTTTGCACCTTTACATTAATAAGACCATAAACAGGTTAGGTTTCTGGCATTCCACATCCTAATTTACAGAAGTTTTGCCTGGGCTTGACCTTTCTCCTAACTTGATTTTTCCAAGACAAGTTCTTCCTTTTATTATCCTGACAAGCAAATTATAGTTGGCGGGGCCCTTCGTGATGCATCTATCATTTTGTCAAGATTTTGTTTCAGTTTCTGAAAGTTATCCAGGTGTTTGCGGGTGAGACATATTTTATGGCTGTTCTTTACTGTAAATGACTTAAAACTGATTTTTCAGAAGATCCTACAGTCGTTCCAGAAGCAGATCTAGGTCTGATGACCGAAAGAGGAGCCCTTCACCCAGAAGGTAATAATTTCACAAAACCTACTTTTGGAACATCAGTCATGATGGGTTGAATACGCTGAAGAATTTGTTTCTTTGATTTTTTTATGTTGGAAACAATAACAGTACATTTTTGATCATCTAGACCATTTTATATAAATTCTTGATTTATCTGTACAAGAAAAAAACCCATATCTCTCCAAACCACTTTGTCTTGGTAATGCAAGTTCTTGTATTGTTGAATCTGATAATCTCAAACCATCTTAATGCTTCATCATAATTGTGGTAGAGATGTGTAGTGTTGCACTTGTTCATTCAGCCATCTGCCCATGCAGTGAAGTTTTGTATGTATAACAGTTTTAGGTACTTTCTTGGGGTATGTGTGTAATGTAGGTTCCAGTCTATGGAACAAGTAGTAGCACCTGTTTCTGTAGTAGGCCCATTTGAACAAATAATAGGATCTGTTGAAGGCGCAATATGATAATAGTCTAGGCTCTGTTGTATGGTATAAATAGTACACTGTATTGACGGCACATTATAGTTACCTAATTTCTGATTATTTTACACAAGAAAACCAGGTCTACTTGTGGGGGCAATAAAACTATACTAAATCTTTTGAGACGCACACATAAGCTAGTAAGGGCTGTTCCATTTAAACATAAATAATACCCAGGGAAGGCAGTTTTTAAAAACTGTATGTCGGGATTTGATTGCACATCATTCATATTAAAATGAAAAGAAAGTTCAAAATTGCATCTATGGGTGAGTACCCCACATTAAAAGTGCCTTCCCTGGGTCCCAGGTATGTTTTACTGGAACAGCCCTAAATGGATTTAATTTCTTTGCATTATTAATTTCTTAAACTTCAATCTCTGTATTATGGTTGACAACAAAATGTTACTTTCAATTTTATATCCTGTAGTTAATTTACCATTGAAAAGATTCAGGCCACTCTGGTGGCATAGACGGTTAGAGCATCCACCTTGGATGGGGGAGGTCGCAGGTTCGAATTCCGGCCGAGTCATACCAAAGACTTATAAAAATGGTACTAGCAGCTGCCTCGCTTGGCGCTCATCATTAAGAGGTTAGTGTTAGGAATGGTTGGCCTGGTGTTGGGATAATGTGACTGTGGGACATGATGCTATGTGTCTGCAGCATGATGCCCCATTGCTAGACATCACTATAAAATGTCACACTGCAGATGTCATAGCGATATGACTGAAAAACTGTTAAAGCTCTGATCAAAATAAAACACACACACACACAACTTACCCTTGTGTTTCAAGTGCAGTTGAAGGTTTGATGGGCCAGGATTTTTAAAGCATATTTCCTCTGCACAGTTTTTGTTTGCCTAACATTGCAGTAATCTGCACTTTTTCATACTAAATATGGTGTCATTGTGCAACTGCTGACAGATTTACTCTGCTTGTTTATTGTGAATTAAGAAGTGCTTTTATGATTTTATGATAGATGACCTTTCTTTTCAGATCGAGATCCTATAGCAGATCTGTATCAAAGTCCCCAGAGAGAGGAGAGTCCAACAAGCGCAGCAAGAGCAAGAGCCCTGCTGGCGCTGATTGATTCACCAGATGTGCACACATTTTCTGTACAGGAACAAAGCACATCCTCAGAGACTAAAGAAATAAAGAACAACATATGGATCAGTGTGTTGGCTTTTGAACATCATTTTGAAGTATTTTTTTTGTGGTGAATATCATAATGACAGTTTAAGCATCCTTACTGTATTAGATCAAAGCCATTATATTTAGACAACTAGATTCCAAAGATCGGAACTTCTTATGACTTCAGCACCTTCCAGGCAAACGAAGAAAAGGGATATAGTGGGTTGAAGTTAATCTTTGGTAAAGACAAATTTTTTTTTTTTTTAATTTTAGCTTAAGAATACTTAGCCATTGGTACAGTCCTACCTATAGTAATGTGAAAATGTGACTTTTAGAAAAGAAATGGTTTTGATTCATTGGCAGGAATGGTCTTCTCATTTTCAATACTTTTATCAAAGCAGTAGAGAAAATCTGCTTGGGTAAATCTATTTCCAGTTTTGAAATAAGACTACTTATATCAGATTACTGGTGGTCATTTCTCTGAAAAGAATAACGAGATGTAAATTTACATTGATATTTGTAAGGCACACTGTCAATGTTGTATAAACATTCATGTCTCATTATTACAAGTATGTATCATTCATTCATTTGTATTGTAGCAAATCAGTTCTATTATTATTTGAGATGGTAAAACAATTTAGAGAGAATATTCAAGTTTCAAAGTTGCTTTATGCTTTAGAATTTAACAAATTCAAACCCGAGAAATAGGATTTACTTTTTTTTATAATTATTCATGACCTGGTATACCATTTCCTGTTGTAATCTTAATTGTAATTGTCATTAAGCAAGTTAGAAATGAAAAGAGCTCCAGATACACTGATCTAAACAAGTCGTGAGGCTTTATTTTAGCTTGAGAATTTTAATCCTTCACAATGCATTCTCTTCAATACACTAAATAAATTGGTGAATCAATTACTGACTTGTTTTCTTTCACTCTGATGGTCATAGACCAGAACAAGATTATGCAATAATCTGTTGTCCATCATCTATCCATTTCTCTGTTAGTACAAGTCTATTGGTTATTCTGCCCAAGTAGTTAGGAAAGTTATGAAACTGGCAGTTTCATGCTGTGGACTAGTTAGTTAAATGAAAATTGTGCCCCATCAACATTTAGTATGGCTGCCATGGTGGCTGACCTATCAACTACTTGTCTTGAATGGATTGTCAGATGAAATAGGGTTTTTGCTACAAAACATAGGGCTGTTCCATTTAGACATACATGGTACCTGGGGAGGTCACTTTTTTAAAAATGTCAGGATACACCCAGACCTGCCAACATTGAAAAAATCAAAATAAGTAATTTGCCCCCAAATCACCATTGAAAATCAGGAGGCAGAGTAAAAACTCAGGAGGTACAAGAGTAAGGGGTATATATCATGATAAAGATGTTTACTTTTGTTATTTCAGTCCATTGTATGTTGTAGATTTGCATTTCTGCAAAAGTTCATTAATTTTTTCTTGGGTGCCAAATTTGCTAACAAAAATAGCTTCCAGGGTTGATGCTGACAGGCTGGCTCTTTGGCTAGTTCTGTTTTGTCTGACCATTGAGAATGCTCTCTCAGCATTGCTGTTGCTGTGCAGTATTGAAAGTATTGATAGCATTACTCTCCCATGGGTTGAAAACAATAGTTGGCCAGATCCATCCCTTTTTTCCCTGAGAGCAACCCACTGACAATCTGCTCTTTCCACTTTAAATTCTGCATTAAAATTGTAGATTTGGTAAAGCTAAAATTCTATGCAGATCATCAGTGTTGATTCCTTCCATTCGGCGGGAGAAAAAGGCATCTGCACCACTTGCATGAATGAATAAGTCATCCTTTAGTGAAAATTTTTCCTTCATGTATGATCAGTGATTTGGTCAGAAATATGGATCCAAAAATGCAGTCGTTGTATGCTTAGAAAATCGTCAACGGATGTTCGAGTGCCACTCATCAACATAGTGACCACACAGCCATTGGAGCTCGTTTGCATCGGTTTTCTGACTCTTTTGAGATGTCCAAAGGTGACTACCAAATTATACTGGTTATTATAGATCATTTTACCAGGTATGTACAAGCCATTCCGACAAGAAACCAGACAGCCAGGACTACAGCTGAGGCTCTGTTTAATGGTTTTATAGTGCATTATGGTATGCCCCAGCGTTTACATTCAGACCAGGGTGCAAACTTTGAAAGTAAAGGTCATCAAGAAATTATGTCAAATTACTGGAATAAAGAAGTCTCGCACGACACCCTATCCAGTGGGCAATGGTATGCGTGAGTGATGGAATAGGACACTGCTAGATATGTTGGGAACTCTCAACCCAGATCAGAAGAGGGATTGGAAAAGCTATTTAGGACTATTGGTTCATGCATATAATTGCACGAACCATGAGTCTACAGACCAGACACCATTCTTTCTGATGTTCGGAAGAGAGCCATGTCTACCTATTGACCTTGCATTTGGATTAGACAAGAGTAGTGGATTGGACAATTTGTCCATTTATATCAGATCTCTTTGGAACCAATTGGAAGAATCATACAAACTAGCCACATGTCTTGCAGAAAAATCTCAAGAAAAACAGATCATATGACCTGAAAGCAAGAGCTGCAACTCTTCAACCTGGGGATAGGGTTCTTGTGAAGACATTGTAGAAGAATATCCAGTGTTGACATCATATGTATATATATATATATATATATATATATATATATATATATATATATATAAAGTATGGTAACGTTCTTGTTTTGTAATGCTTGTTTGAACATATAAACATATAAAAACTTGATGGGTTGGCAGAGTATCCAATGATACTGTGTGTAAAAGGTGTGATATGAGACATATGTCATCTTTATATAAGACAATTAAAGCTGCATGTTCGCAGTCTGTTGGGGAACATTTTCCATGTTTGCTGAAAATAATAGTTCATACAAATTTTAAGAGCTGTCCATCTTTTTGTGTGGTTACAAACCTAAGAGCTGGCTTGATGAAATGCTGAACATGTTTCATGGTTTCTTCTTTGACCAATTTACCCTTAAATGGCCACTCAAGTTCACTGATGAAGCGTCCCCATTCTACACCAGAGAGTCATTTTGTTAAGTGTGCCTGTGGTCCCAATTTACTTGGTTTGTAGACAACAATCAAAGGTAGATTACAAAGAAACAAATCTCTTGCATCAGTACTTTTAAATACATATGATGGAGGTGTACATTTTAAATCACTGTATTTACTTCTGCAGTACTTAGCATAGAGATCCCAAGCTTCATGGACAGAAACGACCAACTTTTCTATTACAAAATCTGATACTTTTATTAGCCCATATGATTTAATACAACTTGAAACGGCATTTTTTTCATTGTTAGTTTCAGTTTTCAAATGATGTAAAGCCTCTTACCATGTTTTGTGGTTGCCTGAAGGATTTAAATCATACCACATACTGTTGTTTATACATTTTGCTCTTCTTTCAGATCTTGCCAAATTAAAATTTTTGTTTTTCCTCTTTAATAGCTGGAGTTCATTTCCATTATAACTGTTTAATTTGTGGTGTTCCAAAAGTGTTTGATGTAGATTGTTCAATTTTTTGAAATTATTTGAGTAATTTCTCCATACGATGAACTGGAGTTTATTATAGCAGGGTAGTCTTCAACTAACCACTGTGGTGAAGTACCAGATGGCAAAAAGGCAATGGCGGCTCCTGTGCCAGGCTTCACATTAGGTTTGCACTGGAATAGTGCAGATGAGAGTCTAGCAAGAGCTGATCGCCCTTCTCATTTATTGGCACAACAAGGGTGTGGTTTGGCTTCAAGGTAAATACCATTGCCTGATGCTTATTCTTTTTCACACTGTTTAAGTAAAACTCTGTAACAAGCTGAACAGGAAATCTGGGAACAGCTCCAGGGGTAGTTGGCCACCATGTTTCAGCTGCAATTTCAAGTAGTGTATCCACTTTAAGTTTTGTAATTGCTTCATTTACTGTAAGGGGCCCTGTGCCATCTTTTTTCCACAAGTCACAAGCTTTCTGGATTATACCCATGGACATGGGAAGAACATCTTTGACATTTTTGAAATCTGGAAATGATTTTGTAAAGTACATCTGCATCATCATCAAAGCAATACCCATACAAGCACTACTTCCTTCCTCCGACTGTTGTCCTACTCCACAGTTAAACTGTCATGCATTCATAACTTAATCTTCTACAGTCGTTAATGTACCAGGAATTGATGCAGACCAGCTTGCAACAAAATATTTTACTGTTTTAACATATTTGGTCATCACTGAAAAAAATCCTTGGCCATTCACAAGTTCCTCTGATTTTATCAGCGGTAACAGTTTCGAGTTGAGCACAAGGATTTTATCCAGATTAACAGTGCATACAAAGCCAGCAAGGCAAACCAGAATACCATAGGCTATAAGGGTTCCATTTTGAATAATTCCGACTTGTTTTGATATATGTGACATGCTTACCACTTCAAAAACCTCAGTGCTAGAAAGTTCTGAAACACAATTTAGTTTGTCCTCATCAAAAGTCACATGTTTATCAACAAGACAGTTTCCCTGTTTGTCTACACCAGTAGATGTTTTTAATACAACATTACACTGTCTACAACATCTTTACACTGCTCATCAACACCATAACACTGTTTATCACCATCTTTATACTGTTTGTCTACAACATAATTACACTATATGTCAATATCATCATTACACTGTAAACATCATCACAACCCTGTTTATCTCCAACATCATTACAATGGTTGTCTTCAACATTATTGCCACCTTGAGTATGACAGTTTGTGTACAACATCATGACACTGTGTGTCTATAATATCACTGTCAGCACCACTATGACGGTGTGTATACAACAGCATTACACTGTCAACATCATTACACTGCGTGTCTAGAACATCGTGTTTGTCTGCAACATCACGTACCTGTTCATCAAGAATAGTCTGTTCATGTCTATCATAATCAACTGTTTCATCTAGATCAACATCAGTCTGAACATAAAAACAAATTGGTTCTTCCTCAACCTGTTTGTCAACACAAATTGGCTCCTTTGTATCTCCCCGTCTTTCTATTCTTCTATGTTTTGCTTCAGATGCAGTTTTAAACACAACATCACTTGTGGTTTTTCTGCCTCTTTTCTTAGGTGGTCCACATCGTTCCCAATTATTTTTACTGCTACTTTCCAGTTTTTGGCAATATTATCAATTAAACACATCAGTTCCTTGCGCTTATCCTTTAAATTGGTTATGAGTTCATGAAATATGTTCTTGCTTTGTTGTCCTATAATGCCTTTCCTTATTTGCTCAAATAACTCATTTTCTTTATCTTGTATTTTCTCATCAAGTTCCAAGATTTCTGTTTGTGCTTTTGTGTATTCATTCTTATATTTCTCAAATCTGTCTCCAATTTCTTCTTGTTGAAGTTTGTTAGTTTCTGCCATCAGAACATTTTTCCTTTGTTTGAACCTCCAGCTAATATTTACCAGCCCATCAATTTGAGATTTTGGAGTACCGATACTTAATAACCTTAAAGCGTCATCCATACGAAAGCGAATGTACTCTCTTTTTATCAGAGGCTGCTTTACTAAAAATTCATCATCATACACTTTAATGTTGTGAACTCTAGGCAAGTGGTACCTGAAAAAAATAAACAAAAAACAAACCAACATAATCACAGGAAGTCATGGTCCAGGAAAGAATTTGAGAAGTCGTTATAGTATTGTTGTTCTTTTGATAACACAAATGACCTAATTTTTGACAGCTCAGAACGAATTCAACAAACATTAAAAGGTCAATAACAGGATGCTACAGATAAAGTAGTATCAAAATCCCACTGTCGGTTCATGAGAAGTCTCTTTAAATTTGTTCTCTATTTTAAGTATTAAACCATGACCAAGTTTTTCTAACGGATCAGCACAATTTTAACAAACTTTAAAGAAATCGTGAAATGATATTTCAATCCCACTGTAGGTTTCTGAGAAGAAAGCGTTTAAAGCTAGAAACCTGGGAGCTGTATGCAAAACATCGTCTAAACAAAATAGCAGTGTCAGAAATGCCATATTTAACCCTTCCCTAGTATAATTCTTGCGTATAATTCTGCAGGGCCTCCCTCCCTTGGAACTATTTTTCTTTGCGCCGTGAAATTCGCCAAATTTAAAAATTTGGAGCCACTTTTCAGCCATAGGAGCCATTTTATGCCATAATGCAGGGACTTCAATATATGCGTAATATTATATTGGCCCTATTTTTAATCTGTATAAACATGACAATAAAACAGTATTGATATGTTTTTATTACATTTCAAAGAACAAGAATAATTATTAATAAATATAAAAATACTATTATATACATGTGAAGTTCAATGTATAGCACATAAAAAGCAAGAATGAATAAGAGTGTTTCTTTATAACTGCTAATACAAAATACTGCTTAGTCTTCATGAACAATGTCGCTGACACTTCATCAATATCCGCCTCATTTTTTTCCCAGCCCATTTCTCAAATGCCTTCCTGAAATGAACATTCTCAACACTGGACCCATAAACAGAAATTCTCGTTACATTTTGCAGAGTAGATATACCCATAGAATTTCACAAGTTTGTTTTGATGACAGATTCTGGCGACTGATCCCCCAACCCCCCGCAGTAGAAATAGGGCAACAGGTAACCTGGTAGCTGCCTCAGATGCAGCTGGATATAAATCTTTATTTTCAGAGCTAGATTAACCGTATTCTTTGTGCTTGATACGGTTAAAGTTAATTTTTAATTTTTCATTGATATAAGCGACTCGCATGACTGGCATCCTGTGTTACTCATTTAAGTTCAGACCACAAAAAACGTGTTATCTAAGTAAATAAGCCCTAAAAAAAACTAAGCAGTCCCAAGTGCGTTTGACACAGTTTGCAATAAATATAAATTAACACGTGCAAATCACAGGTGCTCGACGCGATCTTGATGTTAAGAAAAAAAAAAACAACAATAATCTGAAGGAAAAGAAATCATACAGTGTGACAAAAATACCTCAGATTACCCCCATGACCCGTTCTGACATTGGACCCTCTCTATCTCTTATATAGTATGATAGAGAGGGTCCAATGTCAGAACGGGTCATGGGGGTAATCTGAGGTATTTTTGTCATACTCTATGATTTTTTTTCCTTCAGATTATTGTTTTTTTCTTAACATCAAGCTCGCGTCGAGCACCTCTGGTGCAAATGACGCCGAATCCTTTTGCCGACCTGTTTAACAAAAGAGTTCATCCCCCGGTCACTCCTTATTTCCTACTAATCACATTTAAATGCTTCTCAAAACCGACTGACAGCTTGCAGTTAGCTGCAATCATTTTCGAAGAACGTCTTATTCATCATCTACCAACATGATCTACTACTGACTGCTGAAGATAGTCGTAAGTGGTCCGAGTCGCTTATATAAATAAAAACTAAAAAATTTACTTTATAAATAATTTGTCGCCAGAAATTTCGCCAGTCATTAAAAATTAGCGCCACTTACAAAATTCTTTAGCATTTGGCAACAAATACGAAGCCTAGCACAGGCACTGATTCTGGTTGATGTGGCAGCCATATTGAATATCTGAAAACAACAAAAAATACAGGCCAACGCAAGGAACATGTACTTGAAATTTTAGCATAAAGATTCTAGAGTTAGCCCCTCTCAGATTTGTGTTTTGTGTTTTAAAAATTTTCTTTTAATTGAACCTATTTTTGGACAGGGCAGCCATCTTGGATGATGGCTAGAACGAAAAGAAACAAAAATCTTAGAAGGTCCTACCCAAGGAACTTTGTCCTCGATTTTCAATAAAATACTAGAAGTGATTTCAGAGATATTATTGTTAACTTTTCTGTATATAACTTCATTTAAAAATCTGGTAGCTGTTGCGGGAATATTGAATATTTGACAACCAAAAGCAAAAACTTGATACAGGCCAACCCAAATAACACGTACATAATATTTCACCAGAACGGAATCAGTGGTTTTGGATTTGATGTTTGAAATTTCTGTCAGTTTGACTTAATTTTTGCCATGGTGCCATTTTGTATAATTGGTGGCAACAAAAATCACAACTCTGAGAAAGCCCCACCCAAGGAATATTGTGAGCAAGATTCATCAAAATCCTTCAAGCAGTTTCAGATATGCCAATATTATGAAACTACCGACAGTTGCAAAAAGGGATTCCGTAGTCTTATGGCCTATGGCCAGTTGATCTAAAAATAACCACACACAAAATGTTGCTTACATGAGAGTGGACAACGGATATGGCACTATTGCATCAGCCCTTACGGCCTATAACCAGTGGCGCTATAAAAAAAAAAAAAAAAAAAAAAAAAAAATTAAATTTAGTCCATATTTAGCATACAGAAGTTACGATATTCACTGAAATTATTCTAGTAAACACACATGGATGAAAGGCCATCAAAATTGGTTGCTAAGCCAAGCTCTCTGCAAGCATGCAGATTCTACTATAAAATATTACCTGTCTTTCATTTTTTCTGTGGTCCCTTCCATGGCATGTTTAATAATCTCTGGACAGTCACGTTTCTGTTTTGCCCGAAGAGTGTTTTCTTCTTAATACACTGTTCACTGTGTTCAGGCGATTTCTGAACTGGTGTTGCTGTGCATAAAAATGTGCAGTGTTTAGTGGAGTTTGTGTGCTGTTCAGTCGAGCTTGTGAGCTGTTCAGCGGATCTCTTGTGCTGTCCAGTGAGCTTGTAAACTGTTCGGCAGAGCTCATGTGCTCTTCAGTGGAGCTTGTGAGCTGTTCAAAGAAAAAGGATATACCTGGCTCGGTTGAGCGAACAAGTGTTTCAAGATGAAGGTTTAATAGCATGTTGTGATGGGATTTTTTATTCATGTTCAGCACTTTTAATATGCAAAATTCCCGTTTTCCTGCAAACTGATTCGATCCCTCCGAAAGTGCCCTAGCCCTAATCCCGGCAAAAGTGTGGGCGAGGATCCTTTAGTAGATTTATATCTATCAGTTGAAAGAATGTTAAATTTTGGCTGATACCAACACCAGTGATGGGCGTCCTAGTTCTCACCAATGCAAACCTAAATTTATTCCCTGTCTCAGCATTGTACATGAAAGGGTATTTTGGATGCACACTTAAGACATATGGGTTTCCCCCAGTGTCCTTCCACAGTAAAATGACAACATGGACGCTAAAGCTTATGTAAGCATTAACATTTCTTTTCAAATTGTTGTAAGATAAATAAAGTGCAAGTGAACTGGGAAATGAATTAACCAAAGGCAATATTTATAAAACTTGTTAGTAGTATAGTGGTGTAGTTTACGGACAATGGGAATTAGCATTACGGGACCCCAATATCGAATATACGGACAAGATTTATACGGACAAAAAATCACCCTGGGGTAGTTTACGGACAATGGAATTTTGTATAGCGACTAGCACACTCTGGGCCTGTATACGGACAATGGGAATTTTGTATAGGGACAATAGGAATGGAACAGGTAGGGTGACGTCACGGTACTGGACACTTGCAACAATGTAGCAAGTACCGTGACGTCATGCTATCTGTTTCATTTCTATACAAAGTGTGATGCATTCGCGTTGGTGTCAGTGAATAGTAGAGTATGTTTTAAATTTTTTTAGGCAAGAAAGAATAAATCTTTTAGAGGCACTGGAGTGGCCCTGAAAAGGGCCTTTGGTTTTTTGCTTCTATTGTCTCCAGTTCTTCCACCAGCTTCTTAATTTTCCAATTATTCCTTTCTTCGTCTTTTTCTTTTCTTCGTCTGGAATCCAGTCTGGATGTCCCATGTCTCTAATTTTCTTCTGTATTTTCATCCAGTTTATGTTCAGTCTTTCAAAGTCCTCTTTCTTTTTTTGGTTTTCCTTCTCCTTTCTCTCTTTTGTCCATATCTCTTTTATTTTCTTCACCTCTTCTCCCATTATCTTTTTCATAATCTCTTCTCCTTTCTTTAAGCCGTCTAAGCCTTTTCTGACAGAAGGCCACTCGGTTAAATGGAATATGTCTTCCAAATGACATCTGACTTCTATAACAATATCAATCACTTGTTTCAAAGTTCCCACTCTTACATATTTAAGTTGTATGAAGCCTCTCAACTTCTCCGCTTCCTCCACTATCATCCCTTGTAATTCAAAACTGGCTACATTCAGTCTGGTCACTAAGTCTTGGCTGACTGGGAACCTCCATGCCTTTTCAAGCCTATCCAGTATGTATGATCCATCCATCATCCAATACCAACTGTCTTTTAATTGGTTAAATACTTCCATCTTGATAGGTGTTAACTAGTCAACGTGGGTAGCCACACTGACTAGCGTTCCGCGTTATATACGTCAAGCACGGACGTGAACGAAAACATCCCTTGCACTCACTTCACATATTATCTACTACCCACACCAACGTACGTGAATGCATAAAACATATACACTATACTATCCACACCAACGTACGCGAATGCATAAAACACACCATATTTACTATCCACACCACCGAACGAGAATGCATAAAACATACACACATATATACTATCCACACCAACGAACGACAATGCATAAAACATACACACTATACTATCTACACCAAGGAACGACAATGCATAAAACACACCATATTTACTATCCACACCAACGTACGCGAATGCATAAAACATACACACTATACTATCCACACCAAGGAACGAGAATGCATAAAACTCACACACTATACTATCTACACAAAAGAAACGCGAATGCATAAAACACACCATATTTACTATCCACACCAACGTACGCGAATGCATAAAACATACACACTATACTATCCACACCAAGGAACGAGAATGCATAAAACATACACACTATACTATCCACACAAACGAAGAAAGAGAAGAAACAAGCACGCACACACGCGCGCGCGCGCACACACACACAACAGCAAAGGAGTGAGTGTTTATAGTCACACTACTCTACATTCACACAAATTGGCAACTTGAATAGTCTCTCATTTATAGAGATTTGGTTAGCCCTGAGAAGGTTTTTTTTTTCTTGGAACGCCAATTGCACCCGGCTAATGGTGGCACCTACCAGATCTGGCCCCACAGACGCAACGTCGGCTCCAGTCCTGCTCCCAACTGATGCGTGTGGTTGGGAGCGCAGAGGGAGCTTGACTGGCTTCATTATTCCAGTCTTCAGTCTGAGGGATAGTGAACACTTCTTCCCTCTTTCTTCTATTCCACACCCTGGGATGATGTTGCTGAAGCTGCGGCTCCCACTCTTGCCGCTGTCTCTCCAACTCCTCCAAGGCCTCCTCCTCCCAATTTTCAATTTGAGGGACAGTGGCTCTCGGTCGTTGTGGTACTGGTAGTGGCTGCGGTGTTGGTAGTGGTTGTGTAGGCGTCCTCACCTCAGGTTTGACCTCACAGACAAGTCTTATCATGAGGTAAGGCAGGAACCCTCTCTTCTTTTCTTCTGCTTCTTCCTTCTTCTTTTTTTCCTCCTCTTCTTTTAACCTGGCTTCCTCCTGTACCGCCTCCATAGCCAACTCATCTAGAAGGCGCCTGGCATGCTCCAGGTACATCTGGAGTTCCAACAGTTTTTGCACTCTGCTCATCTTCTTTTAAGTTGACTAGTCAACAATAGTAGCCAGACTGACGAGTGCTCTGCTTTATATTCCTGGAGCACGAACGTGAAGGAAAACATCCCTTTCACCAAAACTTACCATAACCAAAAACAAAACAACAAACGCGCGGACCTAAAAGAAGCACTCACGTTGACTTTATTGCTTACAAACACAGACATGCACCATTTGACAAGACAGAGAAACAAAGGGTGGATTTATTTTTTACTGACAAAAGAAACGAAGTGCTTATAGACGCACTTCTATTTTTTTAAACATACAAACACTTAAATTTGTTTTGGAAATTGAATTAGTATGTCTTTTCGAAGTATTGGGGTAGCCCTGAAAAGGGCTGTTTTTTGTTAACAGGGAGTGATGTCAATCGTTTTTTTTACTGTCTAAGATTGCGTCCCCGTCTGGCAGCAGGCTTTCCTATACGATACGGCCTGCTTCTGCGGAAAAAGAAGGAGAACTCTTTGGTGTCCACACGGCAGTTGAAAAAACCTCTGTCTGATTCTTGCTGCTGCTGTTGTTGTTGTTGTTGTTGTTATTGCTGTTCTCTCTGCTTCTGAAGTCTGTACTTCTCTGTCCATTCTTCTTGTTCTTTCTTGATTTCCTCTCTGAAGACCTCTTCTATCAGGCTAACATCCTGACATTCTCTATCTTTTCAGGCGTAGGTATCAGGTTTAGCTGACACGATTTAAACTGACGTAAGCTTCATTCAGCTTGGCTAGTCTGGAAGGCATCTTCATAGGTTGACGAGTCAACAGTGGATGACCAGACTTTAGACCAACCCGCTTTATATGGTTCAAACGCGGACGCGATAGAAAACATCCCTACTCGGTTTTAGTGTCGGAACGTTACGATAGCGAATGTCATGGTGAGGGATAGGGAGAGAGTCAAAGAGCATATATTCACAGTGTTTTTTGAAAACAAACAACAGACACATTTTTTTTTTTTTAAAAAACACAACATTTTTTATTCAACCAACAACTAACCACTAACAAGTAACAATAACATCAAACAAATTATTTTTGACAAGGTTGACAACGTTGTGAAATCATATGAGATTTCTACTGATGGAAGTCATGAGGCTATTGATGTACACTACGTTTCCTAGCTAAAGACAAAAGATATCCATAATGGTCACAAAACCATCGATCTATTTTCTCATCGTTTCTAGAAGAGTGACGATCAAAATAAGTCACTAAATGTTCTAAAGGATATCCAAGACTGCGTTGATGAAGAAAATACACACAATATTGTCCACACACCATGGAATCTGTGCCTTGTAATTTCACATTATTGAATCGTGTCGTCTGGGCATTTCTGCTCCTAAAGTCAATGATGTCGCCTTCTAAAGGGGGTAATCCATACGAATCAAAATATTTCACACAATCCTCTTGAGGGAAGTAGACGGCAACCCAGTGAGTTCCTGGATGATGACTGTCGTCCGTGTTGATGACATAAGCTTGATGGTCTTGAGGTTTGCGATGAGGTAGTTCATCTTTAGCGCACACGACAGGATTCCAAGAAGCAGTATACGAACTGTTGTTCAAAAGGTAATAAAGTTCCCAGGTATCCATTTTTTGTTGTGTTGTTTTTGTTTTTTTTTTTCACAGGTAATGATAAGTCATCAATTCAATTCTGACTTTTTGTTTGAAACGATCTGTCAAGTATCCGTTTCTTTGCCTTGTCTCCGCACTCCGGGCTAAGAGAGCTTCGATGCGATAGATCTCTAGAGTAGTCAGTGGAGGACAGGAATGATCACGCAAGCCTTTATACCACTCATGCAACACGGTTTCTTCTGAGATGAGACTCCAAGCGTCGTCCAGATACTCGTCCACTTTTTCTTCTTGACTCATCATCATACATTTATCGTGTTGAATTTGACTGGGAGGATCGTTTTGACATCCGTAACAATATTTCTTGGACAATTCCGTAATGGTATTCGCTAGGTGTTTAGCAAAACAGGA
>JAECUM010003382.1:0-181090 GCA_016617855.1 Megalonaias nervosa | reverse complement strand
CAACGATAGTTTATTTGCACCGGTCATCTGTTCTCGCTTTAGCGATATTTTTATTCCACAATTATTTTGTGATGCTGATTGCAGCCTTTTAATCTGACCAGGAGTCAGACTCACACTAACGTGATGATATGACATTATTAATATTATGAATGATCTAATTACATATTTTCTACTGGAGCATCAATAACTCTCATTCGTCCACCAACACCTTCGAGTAACATCGATTTATCGCTGAGTATAACAGCAATTGCTCTGTAATTTGCAATAACTCCTATTGTCACACGAGCTCGAAAATGAATATCTACAACAGATTGTCTTGTTAAATCTAAATGTTCTAGCGAAAAGTAATAAATCGGATACAGCGTTGTAAAATCTAGCTGCGATATTTGTAAACCAGTATCAATATTTTGATCACGTCCCATGAACGACATAAGACGATGATATGCACGTGCTACATGATTTTGATCGAAATTAAGTAATATATCCTCGGATGGTTCTTGATGTCCATTTATCCTTAATGAAACTTCAGAAACGCCGAGTTGGTCAAATATCATGTAACTACGTGTTTGATCGTTTATTCGTACAATATTTTGAAACGCAATAAATATATGTCGCGGTGCAGAAACACCTTGCTGAGAAGCTATCTGCCATGTAAATAAACCATCAATTGCACTCTGAACAGCATCTGTAGTCATTGTTAACCATGACAACGTCGATTTACCGCCTTGACTCATGAAAGATAACAACCGGTCATCTTCGGATATTGACGGAGTCATCACTGGCATCCACAGGGAAAGTTTTGTTAGTATTACTATACCAGCATCACCAATAGGTCTCCATAATGCATCATTATCATCGCCTTTTCGTACGAGTACAACTGTGTGTTTGGCTCCGAAAATAACTTTTCTAACATTTCTACAGAATCCAAAGATATGTGACAGTGGAATTGCACATGAAAATCTTCTCCTATCACCTTTTAACATTGATCTACGTGCTGTAAATCCTAAGTTGAATTCTGAATTAATACTGTGCAATAACGGAAATGCAACAGCAGGCCGGGCTATCATTCCAGCTGGTTGTGGATCTGATGCAGTAGCACGTGCTGTTTGTACTAAATTGTATTGCCTACTGTCAGGGTGGTCAGAAGTATCCTTGACAAACATAATTGATGGACCAGCTGATCTTGAGTAATCGTCGCTGTATCTTGCAAGGCCTAGTATTGTCGTTGCAACATCAACGTCTTTCTGGATTGATTCAATATTTTTTCCGTCAATCATGTACGTAGCGCTATCAAATAACGCCATAATACCATTATTAACGAAACCAACCCTAACATCAGCGGCGTATGCTACTGGTGCTGCAGGAACAGCGTTATTTAAAATTTCACCTTCTACTTCAATAAAAGCCTCAGCAGGTAGAAAATATCTACTTGTATCCTGAACCTGTAGTTCGATTCGTCCACGCTGATTTGGCAGTCGTGCGTCGTAAGAATAATACTGATAATCACGCACAGACTCATCTTTGAGAACTGGTGCGTCCATGTCAAACGCGGGATCGGATATGCGCTTAAACATCTTTATTATTATCGTCTTCGTCTAACTCGAAGACCACTTCCTGCTATCAGACTAGCGGTTATATTTTTTTCCTTTTCCGACATCGGGATATCAGCTAACTCCGCTAGTTTTTGATTAGCTGCTTGATTTATTATTTTACTGACATTTGCTGGCATCACTTCAGTGCTAGGTAATTTCACAGGTTGAGGTTTTCGTCGTATTAATCGTGATAGTCTATCTTTAATTGCTGAGAATGCTTTGCTAGCGAGATTACCAACAGCGCCTATACCTTTTTCACGAACAACATCAATAGCTTTCATTCCCAGCTGCTTTGCAATCGGTATTGCTTTTGGGGCTATCCTTCTAAACAGACCCTGAACAACATCACCTAATCCATCTCCGTAGGTCGTTTTGTATACAGGTAATCGAGAGTTTATTACCCTGACCATGGTAGGTCCACGAGTATTGTGTATGATCATTTTATTATTAAGTGATTTTATCACTAATTGTATCTAATCACTGTAATAATCATAAGTGACATCGTCACTGATTTCATTAATAAGAGACCGATATACATTAATATCCATGATGCCGCCACTAAATAATCGTTTGCAAATATCAGCTACTTCATTAATGATTTCTGGAGAATTATTACCAGCTCGTTTTCCTCCGATGAGAATTTCTAGTCGATCGACATCAGCAAGGACATTATTGGGGCAAGTAATAAGACCACTTCCTAAACCACTTCCAGTTGCTTCGGGAGCGTCTTGAAATTCCTCTTCTTCCTCTTCACTTGGTTTCGGTGGTGTTTTTTGTGGTTCTTCCTTTTCACTTGGTTTCGGTGATATTTTTCGTTGTAACTCTTGTTTTTGTTGTGGTGTTTTTGGTGATACTGGATAATCACGAAGTGATTGCTCAAATGGTTTTGGTGTTGTTTGTTCTGGAGGTTTTTTTTGTTTCTTTTGTTTCTTTTGTTGTGTTTGTTGTTGTGTTTGTTGTTGTGCTTGTTGTTGTGGTTGTTGTTGTTGTTGTCGTTGATATTGTTGTTGTTTTATTATTTGTTGTTGTTGTTTTGGTGGTAATTGTATAAAGGCAATATAATTATCTATTGTATTCGTATATTCAATATATTTTGGATCACTATTTCTAGCCTGATCAGCGTCATGGTATATGCGAAATATCCATTTGTACCAATCTTCACAACCTACAGATTTATCAGCATATTCAGGTTTTAAATAATTTTTTCGATCACTGAAACTTTTCACAGCAAGTATAGCTAAATCTCCTATTTTTTCATTTTTTTTAATAGTATCAATAGCATCTTCGATAAATTTGTCACTCAACGCAACTCTCTCCCTCGCTTCTTGTTCTTCTGGTTCTCCTGGTTCTTGTATACGACCCTTTATGTCACCTATTTCACCACGAACTTGTTCAATACCTTCAAGAATTTCCGGAACTGGCATCGCAGCAGCTATTTCGGCTGGAAGTTCACGTAAAATTTTTTTTGTCTTTTTTGTTCTTCTTGCTATTTTTTCAGTTCCTTCTGCTATTTTTCCAGTTACTTCAGCGGTTTTCTCTAACACAGGTTGAATACCTTTAGTGGTCTCAGTGATAGGTTTAAATAATTGTTTTGTATCCTCTTCAAATTCACTTGAGATTCCTGACGCGATTGTAGTTGTTGCTTAACAGAATCACGAACGGGTAGATATTTTTTAATTGCCTCTAGTCGCTCTCGAGCTAATTTAGCTGAGTGTGGTTCTCCGATACTCATTATTGATAATATCTATAATGGCTGTTTAATTTATAGCAGCAGAGAGGGTGAATGACATACGCGCGTGACCAGATTGTGAAAAAATCTGGTCAATTAAAGAAGTTTTCATTATTAAAACAAAAATATTTTTTTTCTTCAGGGAACCTTTAATTTTCAAAAATAAGGTCTCTACAAAGTTGTAGGGTTCACCCTCTCTGCTGCTCGGCTTTTGGCGATTTACTATTCAATTCATGATATTATCCGTACTCCGACCAGCTTGGCGGACTAGCATTTTAAGAGTAACAAGATATTTCCAAACACTAGACCCCTTTACTTTATTTATTTTCATGACTTGGTACGCACAATCTATGTCTATAGTATAATATATGTAATAAACTAAGTAAAAGTATTCGTAAATAATGTGCCAACCTGCTTTTGCAAAACAAGAAATTGCCTATGCTTATTGGAGCACTTCTCTTGTCAAATCTTCAGTTTTGGATGTGAGTATTTATCAAAGCTCTTCAATATCGGTGTGTAAGTCAATTCCCATGTAGTCCACAATCCCATAATGTCTAAATATAAGTAATCGGTTTTAAAAGATCATACACTCATGTGAAGGTATGGCCTCGTCTACTGGGATTTTGTTTTTGGCGATCTTTGGTCGCTTATATTACAGTCCCTGATATACTATTGCCCCTTTGGTAACGAAGGTAGCCCAAATATGTCTCCGGATGAACATTCCCACAGTAGGTTTAGAATGTACAGGAGTCCCTTCGACTGCTTGTTGATATCTTTTTCTTACCTTCTGTAAGAAAAAGGTAAGATGTTCTTGCATAATCAGGCAACTCTGGTAACCGATGTGAATCCATCTCTAAAGCAAATATGGATTAAATATTGAAGAAGGGGAAAAAAGACCGCCTGTTCCCCAGGTAAACAGATGAAGTGCTAAAACAAATCTTAATTCAAATGTATAACAAGAGAATCAAGACTCAAGACAATATTTGTTTTTCCTATCTAAATATTGGGGTGCGTAATTACTTTCACTTCACTTGCCAAGACAAATGCTGTAACTGCTGGGTTCACACGTATATGGGCTCATTCTACATTTACGTGTCACATGCCAATAAAGCCAAGGAGTACATCAGACCGTATAATCAGTGTTCTTATTGACAACTACTAGATGAAGAGCAATTAATCTTGTCTACCCGTTCCCTTACCGCTAGGTTGCTTGATCGTAAAGTCAAATGGATTTCAACTTAGTTGGGGATGAATGGCGCGACAACTGCTCCTGCTCATGCATTATAGCACTCAATTTTTCGTTTAGAGTGTCTGCTAGCAGCTAGCTGAATTTCTAGCTAGTTGCCACAGCTCGAAACTTATTGAACTTGTGGCTATTGGTTTTCTTACCCAATACGACGTAGCTGACCTGTGATCCCAATATAGGTGGTGGTCCCTGAAAGTCTTTGAATAGCAAAGTCCTAAGGATAACTGTTTGCGTATTGGATTCAAGAATAGTCCCGACAAGTTAGGCTGTGGCTAGGTAAAAGAAATTTGAATGCATTTAGTGTAAGTTCCCGATTGCCATCTGCCCTCAAAATTAACTTTTCCCTCTTAAATGCTCTTTACAACATATTCTGTTATAGCACCTTTCCGGATTTGTAGTTTAGAGAACTGATGTTCCAGAACTCTAAGAGCTTTTGAAGAAAACAAATATATATATATATATATATATATATATATATATATATATATATATATATATATATATATATATATATATATATATATATATATATATATATATATATATATATATACCACATACATTAAAAATAACATGGCATTTAAAGTGTTGGTATAAAGCAATTTGATATACCAGTACTATTGGCATATCAAATTGTGATCCGCCCATGGCGCAATAATACGCATAGATAAACATTCCAGCGACCGTCTGCACTTGATTCTAGATCAATGATGAATTTCCACATATCAATCATTAGTGACGTATGAAAATAACGATAAAAAGTATTAATAATCTTCGTTTTCTAAATGAATTTAATATGGTACACATTTTCATCACAATCCTTTCTGATTTTTGTTCCCCCTCCACTCTCATGCATAATGGACAAACTATGCAGAAATATGGAGTTAGAGAGAAAATGAATTTGGGCTGGATTGAAACCTTGAAATAGAAATTACACCAAGTAACCTACAAGAATATGGTTCGTCGTGTGCACTTTCCTTGGGATTTATCTACAGTGTTTGTCAATGATACAAAGTTGCAAACCAGGTCGCCATTATAAATTCCTCGTTTACGTGGTACACATACTCTGATGTATTTAATGTTATGTTTTGTTGTTGTTTCTTAAACATGCTATAATTTTCTAAAAATCGATTATTATTAGCTAAATATGAAAATGGCCAAAGGCCCCCCCCCCCCCATGGACCATCGTAGCAAGGTACGGGCTAATATCTATGAAATGATGAACGTAGAGGATTTTCATTTGTGTCATCCCACGATATCTTTGGACTTATGAATGATGGTAAAAGTTAAGTCAAACCGACCAAATGATGTGCGTGTGTGTGTGTGTGTGTGTGTGTGTGTGTGTGTGTGTGTGTGTGTGTGAGAGAGAGAGAGAGACAGAGAGACAGAGAGACAGTTTTAAAGTCAAACCGACCAGTGAGAGAGAGAGAGAGAGAGAGAGAGAGAGAGAGAGAGAGAGAGAGAGAGAGAGAGAGAGAGAGAGAGATAGAGAGAGTCAAACCGACCAGTGAATGAGAGAGAGGGGGAGAGAGAGAGAGAGAGAGTTTATTGTTGGTAGTACTAGAGCAGAATAATGACTTTGATCAACTGTAAATATATTAAAATATTTTAATTACCTCTTTTTGGTTCGTCATTTCGCTTAGTTAATATTCCACATTAATTTCCAAGCGCCGGTACGTGAACGGCAGTGTTCATGGCGTAGCTAACTATGTGTTTTTGTAGTGCTCTACTCTTTTCATTAAAACCATCTTTCATGTTTATATCATAAGTATGCATTATATTCATTGTTGTTGTTGTAGGGCTTAACACCATTTTTTCAGCACACGATAGGCTATATATGGCGGCCAGTATTGATTGTGGAGGAAGAAACCGGGAAATACCCGGGAAGAACCATCGACCCACGAGAAGCTACTGGCAAGCTTTCTCACATATCCACATTCGCCGAATCCGAGACTCGAACCCACGCAGACAGAGGTGAGATGGCAATGATCCGTAACGGAGAGCGCTTTAGACCACTCGGCCACTCGGGGCCCCAATATGCAAGGTAACTGTGAATAGCCACAAAAGGCATAGAACTACATTTTGTAGCGGACACACTCGCGGATGAGTTCATTCACTCGGTCAATACATAGCTGCCTGTCGTAAATCTGAACTCCGTTCAAAGGGCAAATGTATGTATTTGTATGTACAGTATGTACGCTGTATCAATGATATACCACTCGTTGTATAAATTTGTCATTTAAAGGAAACTCAGCAAGCTTCGTTTCCTTTTCATGAAAACTTATACATCTCGTGGTATATCATTGATACAGCGTACAATCTCTCTCTCTCTCTCTCTCTCTCTCTCTCTCTCTCTCTCTCTCTCTATATATATATATATATATATATATATATATATATATATATATATATATATATATATATATATATAAATTTCGTCATAGTGGGTGAAAAGCTTTATTCACGACGATCGGGGGTCGGGGGAGAATTTGTACGTGTCATTCTAAACAGATAAGTACACAAAATTTCTTGATTATACATCTTTTGCACACTCCAATGATAACCTTTCCTTTGGTCTCTCTTTTATTTTCTTACCACCAATTGCAATTCTACATGCAAATGAATTGTGTTTCGCACGAGGGCTATGTTATCAATGCGGCGAGAAGGGAAATCTGAGCCCTTGGTGCAGAATGTCAGCAATTGTCAGAGGAATGTCAGTAGTAGAGGAAAGGAGGTTTCTGGCTCAGTGTCCCTATTATCTCTGGCTTAGAGATCCTATTTTTCTCCAAACAAATAAAAAGACGCATTTTTGAGGCTTCTATTAAACCCATCTTAACAACACCCATCAGGTTAGACAAATTTTTTTGCGAAGTGCTTTGCACTTTTGAGATTATTTTATTTCGGAAGTTTAGACAAAATTTTACACAACTTCATCACCTATTGTTAGCGTTTCAACTGTGGATATCAGAAATATTTCATCATCATGATGGTAAAGACAGAACTTTATTCTACCGCCTACCCAACGACGTCATTCGAATAAATCTTTCATTTCTAGTTTATTAAGTGGATACTTTTTGTTAATGGAAAATACTTTTAACCAATCAAGATCAATGGTAAGTTTAGTATATTTTTGTTGACTGGATCATGGAAGTTATTAAATCCTGCTGACAATTCCTGGCATAATTTCTCAAGATAATTGAAATACTCGCTGTTGCCACATCTGATAAGTGAAAGTTTTAGCTTGTCTCGGCCACTAAAACATATTCCTGAAGTTTCATTGTTAACTTCAACTGTCAACTGTTTTCCGTCGATCACCAAATATTTAATCTTGCTATTGCTGCTATTTGTCACTGTCATATTTTCGAGCATTATTTTTATATTTTAGATAAAATGTCATACCCTAGTCGGAAAAGATAATGTCAAGTATAGATATATCGTCAACGACTCCGTCAGATGAAAAGATAATATCAAGTATAAATTTATCGTCAGAACGAAAATACCCAAGTGCAAACGTATCTATTCCGTTCTGCAATAACATTTGTCATCAAAATTACTTAATCCACGTTTGATAATAATATCTGTTTCAAGTTTATGATGATTTGTTAGAATACCCATTGCTCATATAAAACTAATACCTCCATCAAGCACATATTTATGATCATCAAACCCAATAAATGTTTTAACAAAATCACGAGGCAAACTTTTTGCTTTTTTGTTATTTTATTATTGTCCAGCAACACGGCATACATTTTACTACGCAATTCAGTAAAATATTTGATAGTGAGCGAATTTATTTCATCCTTAAATTTATCAATAACCTTTTTATTTGTATCATCATGAAATTTACCATAGCGAGGATAATCGGAAAGATCAAACAGATGTCGGTTATCAAAGATATCCTGATAGACGTCCTCACATTCGATTTCATAAATAAGCGAGTCAGTATTGGTAAACAATAATTTACTTAACGGCCATTGCTTCTTAAAAAAATTATAATGAAAATCGTGCATGAGCCATTTTGATAAATCTAACACAGAAGCTCCAATGTAAATCGGCTTATTCAGTTTCAAATTTGTTTTTCTTCTTTGTATCGCGACAAGGTTTTCATTAAAATTTTTCATACTGACAAAATCATCGTCTGACACAAGTCTTTTTCTGCGGTTGATATCATTAGCTAGCTCGATGTTTACTCGCTTTATAATATTTTCCATGGTCTTATCAAAGACAGAGTTATTCATAAGCTTAAAGTTTTTCTTGAAATTAGTTTTCGCTACAGCTCTTCGCGAAGTGTTTGAGCTAATATAACCTCTCATCCACGGTGACTGATTAAATTTTAACACACGATGAACTTTCCTCAACACAAGACCAGTATCTACTGCTTGTTTAAGAACTTTGTAATGCAAAACATAATTTCGCTTATCAAGTAAATTTGGAACGAGCTTACTTATCATAGAATTTTTTCGGCAATGCCATTGCTTGTTGTTCCTGAGATAACAAACTATAGTCGATTATCACTGATTCCGCACAGAATGGATAATAGTTGTGTAAATCGTGCAACGAAGCAGGATAATCGAGATCAACTTCAACAAAATACGAAACATCGTCAGGTATCGTTATTTCTGTCTCCGCTAAAAATTGGTCAGGTCTGATCAAACGAAATCAACCAAATTCCATTGGTTCTGACATTGCATAACCATAAAGGTTATTGGCATTGAGATAAATGATGTACTTCGATGGAAGCTCAGAATTAAACTCTTTCATGTATTTGTTGTTTGCTTCCGAATATTTCTTTGTTATCACGCTAATACCGCCACGTATACCTTTTCCGATAAAGTTAAACATATCAACATCTGTTAGTAATTCTAACTCTACCTTGCTAAACTTTAACAGAACATCCCACGATAACCCAGGAGCAGAGTAATACCAACAAGGATCGAGTCGATAATTATTATACCTCACTTTTCGAAAACTCTTAATTACATCCGCTAGCAATAGTACATCAGTTTTCAAATACAAAATTTTGATAATCGCCAAATGTCGTGCAATCAAATTCTTTCCAAATATCTTGCGCATATTTGTGCTCGTCATCGGTTATATTTTCGTCTTTTAGCTGCGAATAAAAGTTATCTTTGTCGGGCAAAGAAGTTTCATCAAATTTACTCCAATCATCTACATACTAGTATGGATTCCTTTTTTTTTTGTTAACAAGTTTGCTTAATTACCAAAATAATCTTGTAGGTTATAAAACTCGCTACAGCCCTTAACCAGCTCATCTAACGATGCTGCCATAAACTGTAGACTGTCGATGAAACGCAACTTACCTAAAGTAACCGACATACACTTTTCAAAATTATTTGGGATACCCTTGATTACGTTATCGAATTTTAAATGAGACTTTATTTCAGGATCACCGAACGCTTCGACGATAATATGACTGTCATATCCTCGGAAATTGTGAAGAACAGCTGGAATAAAATCTGGATTATGAAACTTTAGATTACACTGGTCGTGAGCCGCTCCACAATATTGTCCAGTCAAATGACAATGATCACGTACTTTTTTGTTATCAGGCGCGGGCGAGGTATGTGTATCATAAGGCCATTCACAAATATGAAAAAATTCTGCTTGCTTGTGATCAATTTCCTGCTGGACCGTTAATTTTACCATTGGAACGATTCTTCTTAAAAGATTTGAAATAGCATCAACTTCGCTAATTAACTGCTTGAGAAGCCAAACGGCTGGATTAGGCGATAAATTTTAATCGGTTTGGATAAACTCGGATTAACGCAATAAACTATCTTGTAAGCGACTCCGCATGGAACATGGTTCTGAGTCTTTCTTGTACTTTAGGATTTATTAGGATTATTTTCTACATGAAGTACAGACAGAAGTAAGCACTTAAAATCAGCGTAGATAACGAAAGGAAGTTTTAATTTATGTTTGTGGTTGACAAACCGAAGAATTTTTTCTTTTTCTCCTGGCATTGTTATTCGTTGTACTTCTGAACAATACTGTTGGTGCTTTTGTAATTTTGCATTGTCGGAGCAACCGTGTAAACAACGATAACAGAAGCACTTCTTAATTTTTGTTTGCTGTACTGTCTACCAACAAGTCCGTTGAAGTTTTTGATCCATACGTAATGATTTTTGTAAAACAGCAAGTTTTTTGTTGATTGTGAGGCTGTTTCAGAATTATATCTCGGATAGACGTTTTCACGCTCGTCTAGACCAAATACGTTAACAGAAATATTATTTTGCTTTTCAAACTTTGGTATTTAATTTTCTGCAACGGGAAAGTCAACACCTGTAAAATTTAATTTTGTAACGTGACTAAAATACTTGTCAACACGATCGGCGTTTTTTCTGCTGGAAACATCGCAGAAAGATGGCCCACTGGAAGCATGTGTTATCAAAGTTTTTGACGTTGATGCAGCACTTTTTGTTCTTTATTTTCTGCGGTAGGTCAATATATGAACTATCGCGTAATACGTTATATTTCGGAAATCATCTCAAACTTCCAACTACAATCTGATTCGGTGAATTCTTCTATCTTTTTCCAAATTTCCTGGTGTATTTTATCAGCTAGCAATGACATATTAGTTCCAGGCAAAACACGCTTGGATTTTGCGTTGATTAAAGGATCATGCAATTTCTTTGTTGACGATGTCGTCGTTAGCATCATCTCCAGAAACGTATAATTTTGAAAATATAACGTGGTACTGCACTAGGATCTTCAAAACCTTTGTGCAGATCAAGTTCACGTTTTATAGTTGGTTCTAACAAATGGAAAAGATTTATAGAGGTAAAACTTGCCAGAACGATTTGTATATCAAATCGATAGCTGTTATCAAATCCAGCAAAATCGGGATCTCTTTTTGCAGATTCTCCGATAAGGCTCTTTTTGCGATATCACTTAACTTCAGCATTGCGATATACTATAATTGATCAAATGTCTAATTGAGTGTTCAAAATACGTACAATCAGAGTTTAAAATTGCTTGTTGTATAATGACAAGAGCAAACGAGCAAGAGTATTATTACGTACATCCCTACTACAACTTGTACGCGGGAAATATACACATCAGATACGGGAAACCTTTTGGTAAAGCGACACCAGCTAGTTATAAGATCAGCGTAAAATCGGATATACAACGCGAACGGAAATGCTAAGAAAAGATTTCATCTACTCGTTTTGCGGAGACATTCCAGAAGGACAGCGTGTGTATCATATCAATGGTGCAGTTACCGATGATAACATTACAAACTTGTCTTTGCAAGACGAATATCAACCACATCCGGTGTTTGATCTTCACGAAGCCTCCGACAAAGGAATTATTCGAAACAGAAAAACGAAAAAAGTATTGGGTAAGTTGCAAAATAGTGGATATGTTATGGTGACTGTTAGAGGAACAAAAACGGATTTTCTTGGGTATCAATCGCATAGGTTTGTTTACGAAGTTTTTAACGGACCAATACCAAATGGTTTGATTATTAACCACGTCAACCGCATTAAAACCGACAATCGTCTAGAAAATTTAGATATTGTCACGTCAAAAGAAAATACAACACGGAGACGAGGTGGTGGCATTATTTTTAGATGTCCCACCAAACCAGCAATTTCATATAATTTTGACACAAGCGAAGAAATGAAAGTTTCTTCTATATCAGCTGCAGCAAGATACTTTAGCATTAATCCTCGAGTAGTTAAGTTTTTTGCAGATGGCACAATTAGATCAACGACCTCACAATCAACATTTGACAGAATAGCCTTCTGGTATGATAAATAAACCTTTTGCAAGATTTTTGCAAGTTCTCCTCAACTAATACAGCTTTGAAACCATAACATGATAGCTTCTCTATCATAAGTTATATAACAAATATTTTTTTTGTAATTGTTCTTTATCTGATTCGGTTAGTAGTACGTTATCAGGTCCGTTGTTTACCAAAAGAAGATTAACAGAAATATTTTTTATCATCGCTGAAAAAACACCAGTGAACAGCTTCTTTAAGCTCAAGACGATGGATGATTTTTGCTTTTTCATAATATCTTTTGTCCATTGTTATTTTATTAAAATTAGATAAAAGACAATTATAATATGAATCTACTCGAAAGACTCACGTATTTATACAACACACCATACGAAGATATTATTGTCAAACCATATACCAGTGACATAGTCACCAACAATGAAGTTCTTGATATCAACGATGATGATGTCGGTGAAGAAATAAACGCTGTTGTTGGTAAGAAAATTATAGAAGACCGACAACTGGTAGATATAATGTAAAATATCACATTGCAAACAATATTGAAATTCAATTTTACGGTTTCCGAGAATCAATTATTTTGGCAGTTGATAAAGCCGTTTTTAAACACTACAATAGCGGCTTTGCCGCCGCGTAAAAAATGTGTAAAATTTGATTTTATATTTGTCAAGATCCTCAACATGATGTCGGCGGCGTTGCCGCTAGCGCCAGATCGAAAATCGTATTTGATATCATTATGTAAGCTCTTAAAATGTAAACCTGGCTTACGTAAATACGAAGAAATCTACAAAAACACTATTTCACAATACGAAGTGAACGTTTAAAGAACGTCAAAAACTTCACTAGTTGTTATCCAACTATTGAATTTATCGCTGCAACCTCGCCACTTGACAAGGCTTTTATTGCCACGCTTTTTGATTACTCGTTCGATAACGAAAACATCTTTATCTGTTTTATGTAATTCTTGTTCGTAAAAACTTCCAATTACTGGTTCACCTGATAAATCTTTCAACGAGTACATTACAGGTATCGTCGCCAGAACTTTATCAACGATAAATACTTCTTCAATCCAGTTTGGAGTAAATCCTTTTTCAAATACTTTTTTTCTCAGAGAAATTCGAACTCGATCTCCGATCTTAAATTTATGTCGCCGATACATGTTTTCGTTTGCTAGTATCGGATTTTTAATTGCGTAGTTTTCTGACATCTTGATAGTTTTATGTTTCGTGCTGTTGTAATCAGACACTATCCGCGGAAGATCATCAATATATCTGTTTGTGCATTTAGCTGTCAGATGTTTGTGGATCCGCTCGTTTAGTGTACGATTAAATCGTTCAACGATAACGCTTTTTCCTTCGTTTCCTGTAACATATTTTTTATGTTATTTTGCTCTAAAAACTGTTCAAATATTTTATTAAAATCTCTGCTCCGTGGTCAGTCCAAATTTTATTTGGTTTTCTTGACGTCAAAGACGCTCCCGTGCAAACGATAATTTGTTTTAGTGCATCAGTTATCGATGTTCCAGTTTTACCTGCAAAGGGTATACTAAACGCGTATTTACTAAAAACATCAATAACGTGAAACAAGTATTTCTTATTATCATTAAACTGAGCAAGATTTGGACGTATCTACTAAATCTATTGCCCAGATATCATCAACGACATTTGCGACAATCTTACGTCGCAGAAAGTTTCTTTTTCGGTTTGTGTAGTTAGGCTGCGAGCGATTGCATCGCAAACTCCTGCTCTCTACCCAGACCAAGTTTATATTTTGTTCCAATTAATCCTTGCACTAGCTTCCTGTCAAATCGTTCTCGCAGATTTATCGGTTTTATATCATGAAGTTCGTTTAGCATTATCTTATCAGAGCCAGGCTTATCTTGTTCGTTGTCTCTATAATATATATATCGTGGCTCATTGCTATCTCATCAACTTGATTATAAGGCTCTTGTCCAGGTAAATGATTATCGTTTTTGTCTAGTTGTTTATCTAGCGGATGGCCCAATGCATTTGTGTCCAGGCAATGTCCAACCTCCTTTTGGTTTTGGTAATTTTATAATAAGTTTGTGGATATCTATTCCAGAACTAATTACTTCCCGGCAATTGCAGGACTGGCAATACGTAACAATTTTATCTTGTTCGATACATAAGTCTTTGTCGCAATCACAATTGCACTTTTTCATTGTTTTATTTTTTTGTCAGACAGAATAGTTTAATCATCAACCAGAATAACTTTATCGCAAAGACTTTGTCGTCGCGGAATTATATCAATACCCGATCCACTTTGTGGATCGCCAGCAACCGACTTTGTCATTGCCAGGAATATACTTTTCCTTTTACCACAAACAGCACAAATACTTTATAACATCATTATGTTGTTTTTTGTTTTTTATATTTCGCTCGTCTGAGTTAGACGTTTTAGTTTTGCATTTGAGACAATATGTTGTGGATGACTGCGTCACTTTTTTTATATTTGATTGTCACATAAAATTAATCGTGACGTGCAAAGTACGTTATCGCCAGGTTATCGTTGTTCTTAGTCGGGTACCTATCAAATTGTAAAATAAACTTTAGAAAATTGGGATCTTTTGACATCTGCCTGACAAACATAATACAATAATAACCGCAAGAGGATGTTCCGATTGGTTGTAGTTGATTAGATGAGTAATTTATTTTTAAAATGTATTAAAAATATATTTTTTTATAAGATCACTCGGAGGAAGTCCGAACGAATCAAAATAATTATCATTGTAAACAGCGATCCATCTTTGAAGTTTTGTATTTTTACAACGCACGAACCACCTGCTGGAACATTACCTAGTTCATCATTAGAAAATATACTCCATGAAATCTTTCTCAACGACAGCGTCATCAGATTTTAGTTTTTCTAATATATCAAAATTACTCAACGGCGAGTCCCCGGTAGAGTCATTCCCAACAGATTTGGCAGTAGACTGCCGGCTAGCCCAGCTAAAAGTGGAGCGAAAGGAATAATTCCTCCTTGTTTCATTTTTTGTTTTGTTCACCTCGGCTTTGTCGACGTTCTCTTTTTTTCACAGGCGTAGGCGTTGGTGCTCGCGACCGCGCTTTTTTCGTTGACCATTTTTTGGTTGGCATTTTTTTCTTTTTATTGTCGCATAAAACTATAGTGCACTGACGGAGTCAGAGACGATTTGTTTGATACCGTCTCCGGACACTGCTTTCTTAGTTGCTTCTGATACTGCTCCTGATGCTGCTGCTAGTCCTAGTGTCCCTAGTACAGGTATTAGTTTTGGTATAATAGTCCTTGCTATCGTTGCAAATGCTGGTCCAAGAAAGCCGACTTTGACGACAAGATCGTTTGCCGTTGCTGTTACCTGAGCAACAAACAGTTTAAGAACAAACGGTTTACCTTTATCAAGTTTATTGATTTGTTGCTGCGTCAACATAATTTTTGTCGTGCTAGCGCTGTTGCTGTTGGCTCTGGGATTAATTTTTAGAGAAACCGCACCTCGTTTAGCCACCGCCGCTGATTTTTTTAAACTTGTCCTTGCGTTAGATATATTTCTTTAGTTGTGTATTTTGTTTTCATTATATTGTATTTTGGAATATTCTTTTATACTTGGACTGTCATTTACCTTTCACCGCGTCAGTTGTCAAGAATCTGTTACTGGAAACAAGCGCGTATGCGTTAAATGGAGCTACTGGAACGTCTCCAAGCGTCCAAGTTACTTCTATATCTGCGGTTGATCCGATAAGTCGATCGGAATGCCTTGATACTTCAAAGTAAAGGATTGGATAAAGCGTACGAAACTCCTCGATATATACTTGGTATTTTTGCTTTGCTTCCATCAAGTACATATACGCTCTTGTAACATTCCCTGTAGCGTCTGCTGCAAAATTACATTCTATTGCTCGTTCTGGGTATTGTTTCGAGATTATTCTAACGAATATTCTTCTAACGTTTGATTCATGGAATGTAGCATTGTTTTGTAGTTGACTAATGCTTCTAGCTTGTTGTTGAAACACAACAAACACTTGTCTTTCCAATTGTTCGCTCGACGCTGTTGGAACACGCCATGTATAGTCGGTTGCGTTAGGAATAGCTATTTGATATATTTTATGTTTTTGGAAGTAAATATTTGTATGTGTATGCTTCCAACCTTGCATTAATTTCAATCGACTATGCCATTGATGCAATAACTCGAGGCGCTAATTTCGTAATCACAAATTGTGCATCCGCTACTCCAACCGCGTGTATTACACAATCGTTGTGCTCCGCTCGACCGAGAATAAGAGTATGTTTTATCCCACGAAATACTTTGTTGTAATCGCGGCAAAATCCAAATATCGTGCTCAACGGCAACATCATTGTTTTTTGGCGTGATGCAGCGGCTAAAAGTCTTCGTTTGGCATCATCATCGTTATATCTTCTGTTACGTGTAAAAACAACTCCATTGATCAAATCTAACATGGCGGCACCATCTGCAGTTCCACCTGGTGGTGTTATTCCAAGGTTATTACACGCTTGCGTCAGCTAGTTTCTCACAGCGATTACATCTGCCGCTACACCTGGTGGTTCTATATCAAAGTTTGTAGCATTCGCTATAAGAAAATTTCTAACGATCACAAGATCTGCATTAGCGTGTGTAAAAACACCACCTGAAATAAATTCACCTGAAGCAGCTAAACCATTTCCAAGTGTCTTTGAACCACATCATATTTGTTGCGATTGATCTTGAATAATCATCATTAAATGAGACGATGGTTAGTGTTGTACTTGCAACCGGCAAGTGCATTGAAATATCTTCTACGAAGTAGGCCATCGCATTAACATCGCCACTAAACATATTTCTTATAGCCTCTTCAAGTTAGTATGTGTTCATGATATTAGCTTGAGTAACAAACCGTTCCATGTTATTCAACTATTTAACACAAAATTGAATTCCTTTGCAGTTTCACACTCCACTCACAGATCGACCTTTAAAATAGCTCTTAAATTTTCTTTGGTCAAGCAACAGTGGACCCATTTCATGACAGATTTTTTTATCTTTCTCAAGTTCCAATACCTCTGAATCTGTTGACAGTACCTTAAACGCCGAGTAAGGATCATATCCAACAATAAGCTTAACATATTTCTGTTCTGTTTTTGTTTTTTTTATTGCTCATGAAAACTTTAACCGAGTCAAACAACAGGTTCATATTCAATACTTTAGCTCTGACAATACTCCTTATTTCGTCTGGCATTTTTTGTTACTCTTTATTAGACAAACGTTTTATGCATAATGTCGCTGATAAAATATGATATGTTTCAACGACTGTCTGATCTTCGATCTGATCTAGATAAAACTGAAGATTGTAATAAACCGACAATAACACACCGGATTGCATAACATCACAAAACTGCTTGCAGTTCAAAGTTTGATCAAGAAACATATTTGTTTCCATGTACCTGATGATCAACTTGCCGATGAACAAGGTATTATACCTCACCACGAACAAGATTATGTTACAGCGCAGCAACGATATAATGTCAAATATCATCTTGCCAAAATGATAAAAAAACAAATTAATTTTACTGTCACAGAGCATCAGATATTTTGGGAGATGCTCAAGCCGTTTATGTGTATTGGACAACATGAGGTTTATGGTAGTCAGACAAATATAAAATTTGATTTTCTTTATGTAAAGATTTTAAACTTAATGACAGATTTAACAGAAGATCGAAGACGATATCTGATATCGTTGTGCAGACCCGTTAAATGCAAGTCTGTTATGCTAAAATATGAAATGATTTACTGCGATCTAATCTGATCCTTAGCGCTCTAGTCAAAGATCTTTGATATCATTGGTTGGTATCCAACTGTTAAAACTATCACCGTAATCGCGCAATTTTAAAAAACTGCGATTACCATGCCCTTTTATCACTAGTTCAATAACAAATATATCTGGTGTTGTTAGTCGAAGTACATGCTCGTAGAAACTTCCTATGACATCTTAGTTAACAAGATCTTTGAGCTTGTATATTACGGGTATTGTAGTTAAAATCTTGTCCATGACAAACACTTCTTAGGACCAGTTCGGGGTAACACCTTTTTCAAATGTTTTTTATTTTTTCGTTGATGAAAACACGATCACCAAGGTTAAACTTGTGTCTGCGATATATGTTCTCATTTGCAAGAACCGGATTTTTTATAGCATCGTTCGGTGATCTACCTGTTGTACTGTGTTTAGTGTTATTATAATCTGATATCATTGCTGGAAGATCGTCAATATATCTATTAGTGTTTTTTTTCTTCTGTAAGCTGCTTATAGATCTTTTCTTTTATCGTACGATTAACTTGTTCGACAACGATACTCTTTCCTTCGTTACCGGTAACATATCTTTTTTTATATTGTTTTGTGTCAGAAACTGCTCGAATTGTTTGTTTAAAAACTCTGATCCATAGTCGGTCCAAATCTTATTTGGTTTTCGCTCTGTCTTAACAATAATGTCTCTCAACGCATCTGTTATCGTCAATCCAGTTATATCGGCAACAAGAACGATAAACACGTATTTGCTAAAGACATCAATGACGTTAAACAGATACAGTTTGTTATTGTTGCACTGTGCAATGTTTTACATATCTGCGAGATCTATAGCCCAGAAACCATCGACTGCGTTTGCGACGACCTTCCGTCATAGAAACTTATTTTTGGTCTGTGTAGCTCATGAAGCAGAAGGCTCTGCGTTCCACTGATATCTGACGCAAGCTTGCCAGGAATCCCGACGCCAAGTTTATATTTTGCCCCAATAATACTTTGTACTAGTTTTCTGTCAACTCCTTCTTGCATATTATCCGGTTTCATATCTCGCAGTTCGTCTAGCATGATTCGATCGCAACCTAGTTTGTCGTCGACGTGATCACGGTAACAAATATCGTGATGCATTGCCATTGCATCAACTGAATTGTAAGGTTCTTGTCCCGGTAACGGATTATCGGTTTCGTCAAGTTGCTGATCACGTGGATTCTATGGCCCGATATATTTGTGTCCTGGCAATGTCCAACCTTCCTTTGGTTTTGGTAATTTGCCAATAATTTTATGTATATCCAATCCTGATCCGACGACAGCTCTGTGATTGCAACCCTGGCAATAAGCAACTATCTTATTTTGTTCCAGGCACAGATCTTTGTTCACATCTTCGCAATTATATTTCATTTATTTTTAGTAGCTTGCTAAAATAACTTTTTCATCGGACCTTATTTTCGGAGTGTTAGCACTCTGGGTTTGCATCACACAATCACAAGTGATTGTATCACCAGATTTATCTTGTTTAAGGAACATGTTCTTTCTCTCACCACAGACTTCACAGATACTTTTAGCATTTTTCTGTTATTGGCGGTTGTTTCTGTTGTTTCGTTGATGTTATTGGTTTTGGTTCTGCATATGAGACAGTATGTTGGCATTTTTATACTTGATGTCAGACAAAATTAATACTAGATCGTTTACGATCCAAGTACCGCTTTACGATCATTGTTGATACTAGGAAACGGGTCAAATTGCAGAATAAACTTTACAAAATCGTTATGTTTACATCTGCTGTCGGATCCAGATATTTGTTTGATAAACATAACGCAATAATAACCACAAGCTGAAGTTCCGAGTGGCTGAAGCTGATCTGAGTTATAGCTTATTTTTATATATTTTTTTAAGATGTACTGTTTAATAACATCACTTGCAGGAAGACCAAACGAATCGAAGTAGTTGTAAAGAGTTACCCAATGCGTTCCAGATCCGTCAATGAAATTTTGTATATTGATGACACAGCTTTGATTAGTTTCTGGTGATCTATTTGCTAACTCATCTTTTGAAAAACTCTGATAAATCCGCAGACATCTTTAACTTTATCAGCAATTTCAAAATTATTTAACGCGGACGATTTCATCTTCTGGTTCCCAGTAGCATCAATCTTCGGCCATGACTTCCACGATTCCGTCTTCGCATTGGGTATACCTCCATTCCGCGTCCTATAACTAACAGATTCGGTAATAAACTTCCCGCTATCGCTACTAGCAATGGGCCTATAAATCCACCCCTGACCGCGTTTCGGTTCGTTCTTGTGGTTCTTTTTTGTCACAGGAGTTTTTCGTACTCGTGTTGTCGGCATTGTTATAATTATCGATCAGATAAAATTTGGATTTTATAGCGGCCCCTGTTACAGCAACTGTTTGATTCCGTCACCGGTGACTCCTTCTCTGGATATGGCTTTTTTGTCGCTGCTAATACTGCAAGTGACGCTGCAGTTAATCCTAACGTTCCTAAGACAGGTAATATCTTTGGCAATAATGTTCGGCTAAAGTACTTATCTGTTGTTCCAATTGATCCACCAAGGATCGCTTTCGATCTGGCAAATGCTGTTATTTGTGCCACTGAGAGATCAAGTATAGAAGGCTTACCGTTTAACAATTTGGATATCTGGCGTTGTGTTGAAGTAATTTTGTTGGAACGCTACGCATTTTGAAATCTATTTTTAATGAAACCGCTTTTCATTTAGCTATAGCTCGTACTAGTTTTTGTATTTATCCTTGTGACATGTCAATATCGTTTAAAATATATTTCATTATTGATTTTATCAGATAAAATATTTGTTAACACTACACCTGGACAGTCATCCTACCCAGTACGGCGTCAAATGTTATGTATCTGTCAGATGTCACAAGCGCATAAGCGTAATATTTTGGAAGTGCAACAACTACTGGAGGAACAAATGCAGCAGCAGTTCCTGGAACAGCTCCTCACGTCCACGTTACTTCAATATCAGCGGTTGATCCAGTAGCTCGTTCGCTGTGCTTAGACCCATAAAAACAAAATGGCGAGTAAAGAGATCGAAACCCTTCGACAGATATCTGACAGTATCAGCAACATCATCATCGGTGCCGGTTTTAAGCTCGTTTCAAATAGTTTCTCCGGTTCCGGTATCTTTGAACTACAGCATATTTGTTGCAATTGATCTCGAGTAATCATCTCTGAACGACACAGAGTTAAGAACAGTACTTGCTATCGGCAAGTGAATAAAAATATCTTTGAATGTTTGATTGGCGATCTGATATCTAGCGCTTTTGAATAAACTGCATCCGTTATTCACCAGTGATATATTATCAGCGTCATCAATCGCGACTGGAGGATTAGCTGTTGTCATTACACTTCCTTGTACTTCAAGAACAGCTTTATGAGGAATTAAAAACAATTCTTCGTCTCGTGTATATAATGTTCTGATGCATATCTTGTTAGGCTCATTAGAGTTCTGGTCGAGATATTCAATATACTCGAACTCCGTTGCAGAATCGTCTACGGTTATCTCATCGGCAAGGTCAAGATAATTTTTATAGACAATTTTATTGTAATCGTGAGACAAAATCGTGATTATTTTTACAATCGCCTAAAACGCAGCAACATCAAGCCGAGTGCTAGCACTCCAAGGTTTAGCTCATGTTATTAACTTTCTAACAATCTCTTCGCCGGCCGGAGACAAAAAATTTTTTTTTGTCGTTGTTATGATCGCACGTGCTGTGTCTGATGATGGTGCTATTTCAGAAACAACATGTTTAATATCCGAACCACTTGGCATTCCACCTTTAATTTTATCAGCGATCTTTTGTCAGACAGCTGTTCCTGCTACAGATGTGGCTCCTGTTGCAAAACCCTTTGACGCGTCTTACGCGATTGGCCTACTTTGTGAGCTATTCCGGGTGCATTTTCGATTATTTTTGAAAAGATATTACTGAACAAAACCATCTACTATTTTTGTTATACATTTTTCGTTGTTTCATTTTGTTATAGAAATTGATTTTCGGCACTAATAGGATAGTATGTTATCTGTCTCGGATTGACTTGCATTAACAAACCCAGTGGAACATCAGGGCTAAACGAATAAATATTTTGTCCATGGCTACCTCGTGCCGTGTATGACCCTGTTGCAATAGAAGAGTTTATCTGGATTGTATTTACATTTGTGATGTTGACGGCTGACTCACTGCTGTCGCAGATGTTGATCAGCATTGAGGATCGGATCCGTATTGTTGTTTATTGAATCCAAGCAATGATCCGATTGTGTATTTGCTACTAAGATAGATAAACAATTTGTTTTTAGTGCTATTCTTGCTCGTAGCGTGTTGTAGTTCGAAATGGTCTCGAAATCATCAGATAATATACCACTACTGCCAGCGTTTATAAGATATTTTATTGTTTTATTGATGTCTGTGACGTTGTATGCGCCTTGTGGTATCTTAACAGATTTCCAATCAATGACGCCATTGGTTTTCACCCGAACGTAAAATCGTCATTGACGTTAATTTTAACATTTGCCATAGAGTACCAGACAGTAGCTGATACTAATCGGATCTCATATTGCTTTGGGGACCTGGGATCAAGTTCAATAACAGGATTATCAAAGACGGAAAAGTTTGAGCTGTTCGATTTTGTCTGAGATGAGTCAAGTAACAGTGTCATCTACGACATTTGTATTTGTTATTCGCAGATAAAAATATAATAACTGGATTGCGTTAGCGAATTAATTCGGCGCGAATCAAATCGCTGTGCAACACATACTACTCATCCGTCATTAAAGAGCCGTTTGATCTCAAATGATCAAGTATATCAACTATTTCATTGTCAATTTCTGTGCTGGTGTTTCAATCTTCCTTCGATGATCTTAGCAGCTTCAGTCAATCAATAATATTAGCGGCCGAATTATGTGTGTGTGTGCGTGTGTGTGTGTGTGTGATTTGGATTTTTAACGTAGCTTTAACAATTTTTCAGTCTTATCTCTACGATGTCTGCAGTGTGGCAGTTTAAAGTGATGCCTTGCACTGGGGCATCATGCCGCAGACATGTAGCATGATGTCTCACCCAGTCACATTATCCTGACACCAGGCCGACCAGTCCTAACACTAACCTCTTAATGCTTACTACCATTTTTATAACTCTTTGGTATGACTCTGCCGGGGATCAAACCCGCGACCTCCCGCATCCGAGGCTGAAGCTTTAACCACTAGGCCACAGGAGCGGTTGCGGCCGAGTTAAAGACCTTTAATCCTTCTCCTTTAATAGATTTGAATGAAACAACTGAGTCATATGATTAACTTTGTTCGCTTTGTTCACTTTGTTCACCTTGTTGTTTTACTTCGAGGTAGACCTTTCTCAGATAAGCATCAGACGAGTATAAAATACTTTTTTTCCATTTCTAAAATATTTTTTTATTTAAAATTTCATCTAAAACTGTACCAAACGATTTTTCTAACGGTCTCGCCCTTTTTGGTTTATATTTTTCTATTGTTGGGCATATATTATTTGCTAAGCTTCCGTTCATTCGATCTTTCTCAAGATTAACACGATTCTCATCAAAGTTTTCAATTTCAGTAAATTTAGCAAGTTTTTAATCATCGCTGGTCAAATCATAAATTTTTTTTCCTAATTCATCAATGTAAGGTTCAAGTTCTGAGATAACATTTTCGTATTCATCTTCGCTTAATTTTAACTTTTTTGTCATGTCGATATTAATCTTATTTTTCTTTGGAAAATCTAAGTAGTCTCTGGGATATTCTGGTCTAAACTTGATGAACTTTTCAAATCCCATATTCATTACATCCTGGAATTTTCTTACATTTTTTGCAAGTTCAATTTGTTTCTTTTCGATAAACCTACTTTGTTTTGAACTATCATCATATGATTTTTGCTGTTGTTTTTCTTTACGTCTTCAAGTTCAGAAGTAGTTTTTGCAATTATATCAGCAGCAACGTTCTTTTGTCCTTCTTCAAGTAGTCCTCGCAGAAATTTTTCTTTTAATTTTTCTAGATCTTCCGGTGATATTTTATCAACACCGGTTTGCTTGCCAAGTACAGATTCGGTTATAGGCTTAAAGAGTCTAGCCGTTTCTTGTGCGGTTTGTTGTTGTCCAGCACGTTCTTGCTATACTTTTTTCTTATCTTAAACGCAGTTCTTGTAGCAAAATATTTCTTTAGTAGATTTATCTGCGCCTTGTCCATTATTGTGAATAACACTTAATTGTATACCTCTTTACAGTCTAAAAACAATCTAGTAACTCAAAATTGTGTTTATTTTTTATTACTCGTTCGGTATCAAAGTTTATTATACTCATCGTATATCATGTGCACAAAATTTGGTCAGTTTCAATTACAATAATTTGAGCTACTACACAAACTTTGGTACGTTAATCAGTTGTTCATCTGCTGAAACAACAGCAACTACAGCTACGGATGTTGATCTGACAAATTATCTTAAGCGATCCGGTGGCACAATGGCCGGCAACCTTATCATGTCAGGACAACGAGTGATAGATCTAGAAACAACATATCCACCAGTCAACCCAGATAACTCACAAGCAGTAAGCTTTGCACAACTTAATGCTGTCAGTAATGGTAAGTTGTCATTGTCGTTTGGAAAGATGACTGGTAACTTAAGTATGTTAGATCAGCGAATGCTAGACCTTGAGACAACAGATCCACCTATCGACGTAGATAACTCACAAGCACTAAGTTGTGCCCAACATAATGCTGCCAGCAATAGTAAGTTGTCAAAAACTGGTGGAAAGATGACCAGAAATATCAACATGAGTAAAAAAAAAAAAAGATTGCAAATCTTCAGACCGAATACCCCCCCCCCCCAACATAAATAATTCACAGGCGGTAAGCTATGCACAACTTAGCTCGGTAGATAATTATAAGTTGTCATTATCTGGTGGGATGATGACTGGGTGGGAAATTAATATTATATATCTTGTTGATCATGTTAATAAATGTTCTGGTTTTATTACAACGGCACCAAGTTATTATTCGGATAATAATCCAAGTTATGCGTTTGCTTTTAACAGCCCTATATCTAGCGGGTTACAGTACCTCACAGACGAAGAAATATCAAACTTTTGGATTAAAATACAGTGTCCAGTTGCCGTAGCAATGTAGAAATTTCAATTGCGGGTCAAATGAATGCTAATATCGGATACATATTTGGAAATTAGAAGGATCTAACGATAATACAACATTGGATGAGCTATATAGGGGATCGGGTTATCATTTTGATGATACTTCTCAGGATAATGTTACTCCTACTTCTCGGCAATTTACACTTGATCCTAAAGAAACCACAAAAAGTACTCGTATTTCCGGATTTTTGTTTTCAACTCTAGAGATCCTCTGCCTGGTTCGTCGATGTTTCAGATATATACACTCGATGATCTAGTATAGGTCTGGCGTATTAGTACGCTGTGATTTTAATGTAATTATAATATATAACGCCTATTAATCCTCCATCGATCAAGGCTGTAAAAGAGTTTTATAATTTTATACTAAACCCGAAAATGGAGATCGAAATAGCTGATGTTGATCAGCTAGACCTAAAGAATGTGGAAGAGGCAAGAGCAATAAATATATTTACTCGAATTACTCATGTTGATATTTCTGGTTAAAAAAAAATAGCATTACGTTACCCCAGTTTAACTGAGAACAGCAACAATTATGCAAGGATGTCAGGAATGAGAGGCTCTCAACTGAAATACGCTATCAGAGACTTTGATATAATTAGCAAATACTGTCATGTAAGTGACTGCGAGGAGCGGCGATTGAAGGTTGAAAAATATTTAATAAATACACTGCTCGAACTAAATAAAGAAAATGTTTTGACTATTGATAAATCTAACCTTGTAAAAACAAAATTTCAAGGTTGTAAGAAACCAGAGCAAGAGCGTCTAAAGAAGATTCACGACGAGCTTGACATACTAGCTGAAACAAGGAAACACAAGTTTCTAAAAAATCGTAAGATCAAGGACACATTTGCTAAACGTCTAGTATTTCGTGTACTCGGTATGGACTATTATGATAAAAAGACGCTGTTAGAATTAGTAGATAACAGTACTGACACTAACCTGCTAACAACAGCATATCTAGTTTTGGTAGACTCTCTCACCGGCGATAAAGAAGAGTATAATGTAACTCATATTAATGCTGCACTAAACGCAGTATCTGAAATTGAATTTAGTTATATGATGATGTCGAACGAGATACATTTTATCAAGAGCTTGACGAAATTACAACTGTAAAAAACATTATTGACGACGATTAGGAAATACAAAATAGTTCTAAAATAATTGCATTAAAAACTATTCAAAAGAAGCTGGAAAGTTACTGACAGAAGTAAAATACAAAAATATCAAAGAGCCAATTGCTGGATACCTAAATCTACGTCATTTTAAGTTTTGCAACAGCTTATGCAATTATCAGGCAGCATCTAGTAGTTAAAAATTTTAACTGGGTCAATTATCTTATGTTGTTAGTTATATCGACGAAACAGAAGCTATTTATTGTGATAGAGTTAATGATATTACTGAAATACCAACACATTTTGACTCTCCATTTTCATCCCAGTTTAACCAGATATAAGATATGATGATATTTTATCTGAAGTGTATGACACGTACAGAGAGTTTCTTGCCGATCCTGTCAATAAAAAATTTAGTGCTCTGATTGATAAGGTTTCAGCTGAAAATGCTTTTACTACGGCTATTGAAATAATTACAGAAACAGTTTCATAATGACGAAAAAAGAAATAATAGACTTCAATCATATTTCATCCGGTCTCCAAGACAACGATAGAGACGAGCTGATCAAATATTATAAATATTACCATAAAAAACTTTACTGTACCAGACGCGCCAGAAATATTATAGCAGAATAATGAGCGCGCTGAGTTATATTCCAGTATTACTAACAACAGCTGGAATTGCTACAGCCGGCGGAACCGTAAACCCATTATTGCTAATTGTGTCAGGGATAGGTATTTTTCATGAACAATAAATAAAAATATCGAGCCAAAATATGAGAACAAAAATACTTCACGCGAAAAAGCAATAGCGAATTATAATGAAATTCTTAATCAACTTCGAGCTTATCTCAGAGGTGAAAAGTTTATTATGCTAGATCTGATACAGGAACTGCGAGTCAAAGACGATTTGCTCGTAGATATGATACCGAACAGAGTTGTGAAATAAGAAAAATAGTACTCAGTAAATTTTATTTAAAGTCGCTAGCAAAAATAGGATACCGGTAGTAAAACGTTTGTGTGAAATATCAGAGTACGAGCCACCATACTGACGACCAGGTTGAATGACGTTGGATATCTCTTATCTTGGGTAATTATTATATTTGTTTTTCCATTGAGCGTAAACGTACACACACACACACACACACACACGCGCGCGCGCACACGTGAATCGCTAAGTGCGAAACGAAATTTTAGAGACTCAGAGGGCTGTCCAGGCGGATTTTCAATTTTGTAATTTTTGGATCGCTAAGCGTGAGAGTTTGTAATAAAATATACCCCCTAAGCGAATCCAGGGCGCTTTGAGGTTAGGAGGTGCCAGGCAAGTTGCACCTGGAAATTAGTTGTTTTTTTTAATAATTTTAGAATTACCCGTACAAGTATATCACGTCTTTTCAATGCATCACAGGAGCTCCCCCAATTATAATAGCTTCTGTCGCTGAACGCAAGACAATATGTCTATCGCATTTTTCTGGAATCGGACACATGAAGTAGTTTCCACTATTTGATCTAAAATTTGTCCGTGCGCCTTAACCACACGGCTACCGAGCTCTTACAGATATACGGATGAAATTTAGGTATATAACTGTACGAAGCAGAAATTAATCTCCTTGGAGCGTGTGTAAATCGATTTTTTGGGGGTAAAATCTCAACGAGTTATTAATAGCGCATTCATTTTATTGATCAGAAGTTTGACCTGCAAGTCACAGCGAGTTATTGATAGTGGACTGGAATTTTGTGTGAACGTTAGTTATAGTAATTTTGTGTGAAATATCAGATATAAAAATTGCTAGCAATTGTATGTGAAATATATCAGTAGTCTTATAAAAGGGGGTGTTTCTGGAATCAAAACCTATTTTGTTTGACGACGGCGACGATTCAATGGCATTTCCTCGGCGAGTAAACGATTATGAAACAGACGCTGTTGCCTCAACAAAGTTGTTTTCGTAGTTGTTTAGACTAACTTGAGGGGGCCATGGAGGGGGGGGGGAGAGAATTGTGTTGTCAAGTTCAAAATAGGGTTTTGGGCCAGAACACCCCCTTTATAAGACTACTGAAAGTTGTTAAGAACGTAAAGATTTTCTTTTCTTTGATCAAACAACGTCTAGAAGATCAGTTTATTCAAAACTGGCAATCTAGAATCAGAGGACCTTCATTGGCTAGAATTTATTAAAATGTATCATAACATTTTGGCCATAAGTAATATCTGGATATATTAACAGTGAAATTTGTTGTTGAAAATCCCTTTCAAAAATATGAATATCTACCCATACTCTACATAATTGAATTTTAAATTTAATGTATCCATTACATAGCATCTTTCATGTATCATGTTCTTCTGATAATACGAAGAAAGGCATTTTGGATACTGATGACACTTTTTGTGCCTTCTCTCGAAAGAACTTGTATTCAAGCACACGCATACGATTGGACAAAAATATTCTGGGGTATTTTATAGGTCACACATTAACATATGTTGTATGCCTATGTTGTATAATATTCCATGTTTGTATGTATACAGGTATGCCAGTTTATGAGGGAGTGTGTGTGCAAGTGTATGTGTATGTATATGTGCGCATATGCGCAAATTATATGCATGAATGTGGATGTATATATCTCTAGTATTGATTGAATGGTTATTCATGTTACTGATTTTTTTTTATCAAATGTGAAGTCATCAATTTCTTTTAAAATCTTAAAGGCCAATGGGCTGAATCCAAATAAAAAATCATGCATGTCCACCATGAGCGAGGTCTAGAAGACGGTGGGTTCACCGTACCGTAAGAAGATAATTTTTCTGGGGAAGAAAGTACCACTGGTTATCACTGCTACCCCCTTCCATCCCCCACCCCAATAACCTCTCTAAGCCGCAACACTCATATTTAACTTCACATGGTTTACAAGTGTCCCGCTTGGACATGTTGCCAATGTTTACATCCGCACAAACCTTATCTAACGTTACATGCCAAGCTGTTTTTTATTGTGTTTGAAAATGTAAAGTTCGTCTGCACTGCATATTTTGGTCTCCAAATGCATTATATCATTTGTAAAACAATAATTATCAGCTTACAGCCAATGATAATAACCAATTAAACTCGTTCTTGTTTAGCATTTCCAAACTTTTATTACTTTTGAACAACTTTACCGGCCACTGAAGACGATTTTACCGTAAGAAAAACCGTTTGGACTAAATGTTCTTTGCAAGTTACTGCCTGATATACTTTTAAACAGATAAAATTCTTTTGTTTTTGATTCTCGCTCTTGCTTAAACATTTAAACTTTTTGTCCAAACTAATAGGAAGTTAACTTCAAATCGATTTTATAAATTTGCCTATGGTTGGGAGCAGCTATGGTACCATTAATCCGTGTTATCTCTTTGAGGGAATAACCCTTAGGGTTAGGCAACGACTTGCATAAGGTTCATAATCTAACTCAGTAGAAGGACGCGTAGACATTATTTTTAAGACGCACCAAAAAATACATTTCAAGAAAATGTATATGGCGTGCAATGTTTAGCGTCTCAAGCATTCTCATTCTGTCGTTGAGCTCGTTCTACTGTCGATGCAATACAACGTGGAAAGCAGATAGTCTTTGTATTGTATATGACAAAGATTTCAATATTGGAAGTGCCTGGTAAGACAATATAAACATGAAATTGGCTTTCATAATTCTGTGCCAATGAAGTCGAATTTTCGTAATCAAAAGGCCATATGTTTGTATGAGGAAGTGACTGCGTGATGTAAGTTAATTTTAAGGCTAAAGTAAATAGTTGCTGGATATAAGAGATGACGCCTAATATAGGTTTTGCCTAAATGTTGTAACGCGTGTGTATGTGTGGTTATTTATCCAGCATTTCTTCAGCTTCCCAATTTAAAACATACAAAACATATATACATAAAACGTACATTATATTGTATTGGAACACTATGGCGTCAATGGATTTGCTGGTACTTATTTTAATGCAGTTACATCATAGTTCCTGCGTCTGCTACCCAGAAATAACGCCGAAGTTAGGTGACCTTGAGGTCGAATACACAAGTGTGGATGGAGAGTCCGAAGTCATGATTGTGGACAATACTGTTCATGAAAATTGTTCCTTGCAGCTAATTCATACAAACGGATTTATGAGATACTTTTCTGACAATGTATGTAACCTCGCAACGATTGTAAAGATTGATCTATAAGACAACCGAATTAAATACATAGGAAATATATCGTATCTGATAAATCTGGAAATTCTACCCTGAAAAGAAATGATCTGACAAGACTTTCAAACACGACCTTAGTGCATCTGACAAAACTGAAAATTCTTGACGTAGCGTAAAACCAAATCATCGAAATTGAGCCAAATGCTATAGTTGGTCCGAGTCTAAACATAACCCGGATGAACGTGAGTCATATCAATCTAGCATCAGAGATGTCACAAATATAGTTATGAGTGGACCTTTTTGTTCTAGAGACTTTTCCAATAATAAGGCGACTAAATTAACTAACTTGCTTGATATTGTCTTTAATAAAAGTATGAAATACGGCCCAGGAAACGTGATAATGAAAGACAACCCTTTAACAGTATTTCCGGAATTTGATAAGCTTGGTGTTCCAGATATGACTATACTTGGCGCTCTATGGAGCTTTGGGTTCGATTTTCGAGGCAGTAACTTTTCATGTGACTGCAAAATGGTGCCATTCCGCAGTCTTGCTGAAACAGTTATAGGACGCATCTGGCCAGCTGTTTACAATGTGACCTGTGCCCATCCACCTAGACTAAAGGGTTTTGTAATAACGGATTTACTCGGACATGGTACGTTAAATGAAAGCAAGTTGGATGAATTTGTTTGTCATATAAATTCAGGTGACTATCCAGTCGGGTGCAATTGTACCGAACAACCTAGCAGATCCAGATTCATAGTCGACTGTCAAGGAGCTGGTTGAACTGAGCTACCTGATTGTTTGCCCAAAACTCCATTTTTATATATGTTAAACGTGTGTGATAATGATCTATCTGTGTTGGATAAGAGGAACTATTTGGGAAAAGTTTCTGTTCTCAATGCGTGCAATAATGCGCTTAAGACAGTGGACAAATCAGTCATATACTTGATGAAAAATGTGGCACATGTATCTTTGGCAAACAACAGGGTCCCTCTACAAGCCTTACCCAAAACTATCCAGTACCTACCAGGTGATTCTTTGTATCTTCAAAACTTGAACGTCTTCTGTGACTGCGACACTATACGGTTGTCAGAATGGTTGCAATTTCACCCAGTGGATTTAGAAACTGTATCACAGAAAGACAAGGATATTTAAAAGCAATCGATATGAAAAAAGCTCTTGGAGATACATGTCACGTAAAAGATTTTACCACCGTGCTCGCATGTATCTGCCGACAGCGACTCTCATATTAATCGTACTTCCTGTTACGATTTGTTACAAATTTCGATATGAACTTTTCATATTACTTCGGAGACAAGATAATTCCTACCATGAATTCAAATACGACATCTATATATCCTGTGATGAGAACAACTACCACTTACGTAAATGGATCATGCAAAGTCTACCAGTCAAAAAGGAAGACAGCGAACTGAGGAGGTAGCATGGAAGTACGCATGGAACCTCTATTTCAAAGATAGATACAGGAAAATCGTTATAATCAACTTTGACCATATACCTGGAAGTCATGTAGGGCCTCGGAAAATCAAAGCTTTTATCAGAGTAGTAAGTGTCGTTGACTTCGGAAATCGGAACGGAATGCATCTAGATAACATTCAAAGAGTCATAGGAGTGGGCAGAACAAATGTCCGTGATTATGGTGTCAATGCACGTTCAATGTTCAACTATTGAGATCTAGGAACAAAATAGATTTTGAGCGATAAAACTCAATAAGTTCTAAAGCTTTAAAGTGATCACTGATCCATTTACATCTTTTCTTTGCTTTAAAAATGATGTGCCCTCAATGATGCCATGGGCATGTTTTTGTTTCTGAAGTTCTTTGCCAGCAGATACGCACAAAACACGTGCATTTCGTATAGAATGGCTATTTTATTATGACTCAAAACTGAGAATTTTCATTTCTCATTTGCTTACGAATAAATCTTCTCTGTACTGTAATGACTTTAGTGGCTTCTGCGTTTGAATGTCGAACAAATGTAGACAGTAAATGTTTTGCGTCACACTTCCGGGTGTAATGAGACCGACCATGATATTAGATTGCCATTTTAGACCGGGTAACAATGAATTTTGCAATCGAGGTTATAAGAACAATGTTAGTCACATTAGTCATTGAAGAACAATGTTAGTCACGTTAGTCATTGGTAAAATTGTATTTATGAACATATTTATGTTGTGAAATTTCATTTACGCCTCGTGCAGTTCATACGAGTGCTAATTTTGCGGACACTGTAAGTCTTCTGCTATCGTTTGACTTGTCTGAAATTTGTCACAAATTTGGAGGAAGCTTATTTTGTTTTTAAAAAAATATGTTTAAACGCCATTTATAGGATTCTTCGATGCTTTCGTATTAAAACGAGGCGGGTATGGCATAGTACAAAGTGGAACTATAAATTCTTAATATATGTCAAGCAGTCGAGCTGCAAGGTTTAAAGACTTTTGACATCTGATTTGAACTGTATCCGTTTCTCAATAGCACTTTTACATTATTTTGTATTATTTACTTGCAAATTATTTATTTAATCTTTTGGAATAATCAAATATTGAATGTAATACTTACTTGTGAATTACAGTGCAAAATTTAGCGCTTACAGTTATTCTATATTTGTAATAATGCCTTTTTTGCTTAACTTTGATGAAATACATCATTCTTTATGAACACAATCGTAAAAGCAGGTTCATATTTATATTTTTATTTTTGGTTTTGCGATTCAAACATTTTATTGTTACCTATACAAACTGGCAGTTGGAAATGACCATATGTTACCACAACACTGGGTTGCTCTCCTTACAGTTACATCAAGTAAACATCATCTACGCATATTTTAAATATTCCAAGAGTAATATTAACACCTGATTCATCTGGCTTAGTGATTTAAGAAAAGGAGAGAGAGAGAGAGAGAGAGAGAGAGAGAGAGTTACGTGTGTGTATGTGTGTTTATACTATCTTATGAGCTTATCCTTTTAAGCAGTGGTATTCGTTTCTTGTTTAACAACACACAGTATTAACATCCATGGAATGAGTGACCCTCCTCCTTCCCCACCCCGATGCACCTCTAACAGGATGGGAGCTAAATTCTAACCATCGCGGTTGGGAATCGAACCCGGTACGTCTGTTTCACAGTGGGGTGCACATACCACTAGAATAAAATATCTGGACCGGTTAGGTTGGTCAGTAAGTAGCCTCATCTACCTATATCGCTGCACACTCATCCCTCACTAAGCCTACGGAGCAAGTATGGAGTTGTCCGACAAGTCAGCCCCCCCCCCTCCCCCGTGTTGAAACTAATGAACGATTAGTGGTTCTGGTCATAAAATCGAATCGTTTACAAACAGATCTGTCCGTAGCACATCCGTGTACAGTTTAGACTGGTAGTTTTCGCGTCGCTTGATCTACTGTCGTTTGAAGGGTCCGTTTGACGATATGTACAAAATATTTCTGGATCAAATTGATTGTTTGACAACTTCTGAATCCAAGTGGAATAACACAACCGTATGTCCTGTTGCCAGCTTGAATTTCGTGGCTATATACAGCAGGTTTTTAAATATGGTATGTGTTTAAACTGTTTACCAGTGTGTTCCGGAAAGAATTGTATACAGTAAAATTGCACATTTTAAATGAACAGGTGACATCAGACCTATAAATCGTACATCGGTATCAACACAGGTGGGACAGGTGCAGTTTATCGGACTAAGTGTGGTAGGGACCAAACTGTTATTTTTTTCAGTTGTTATTTTGTAAAACTTATCAAATTTTATATTTTTTTCCACATGATTGAATCTGTCAGTAGATATTGTGTCCTCTTTTGTACAGCACCATAGGAATATATATTACGCTTATTATTTTCATACTACAACAAACCTTGTCCAATAAAAGAGCTAATAATTTTCAGATTTCACACATTTATTATATATGTGTGTGAGCAGTATGTAAAAGGAGGTTCCGGAAACGAAATATGATATTTTACGTTACTGAACGTGTTTCTGAGGCGGTTTCGGATACAAAACATGATTTTGTGCACAATGGGGTATCCTCGGATCCGCCTTATCCCGTGTCCTGACTACCGCTTTTGTTTTATGCTGAATTTTTTTTTTTTTTTTTAAAAAGGCTGCTCCAAAAGCAAGATATTACATTTCATCACAATAAATTAATCCTCTTGACAAGATATTATATTTCATCACAATAAATTAATCCTCTTGACATAACTCCTCTTGTGTTCGGATTCGTCTTATCTAAAACCTTTTGTGGACAACGCTTTTGTTTACCTTGAAATTATTTGACATTTTTACTGTTGATAACAACATGGTGTGCTCGAATCCGTCTTATCCTATAAAAAAAAAAGGGGGGGGGAGAGACTACCACCGATGTGAAAAATACCCGTTTTAGTTTTGAAAACCAATGTGATTCCCAAAACCAATGTATCGTCCTGGCCGGTTTCCCCCGCTGAAATTTACATCAATCCGAGATCAGCCAATAAAGTATCTTTAACACTTTTTCTAATATCTTTATGGCCATAGGCTAAAGTTGCAATACCATCATCCATAACATAAGAGTTTATCATCGTAACAAGACAAACCCACTTTGTTAAGTAATGTATATTATGTAAACGAATTATTACAATTCGATCTAATCATGTTCATGCGATAAACATCATAACTCGTCCTAGGGCTGCCAAAAAATGATCGTGTGCCAGCGATTTTTTGACGATACTGTTTAACTTTTTAATTCCTTTAGGGCGTTTTTTAACATCTCCACCTGCTAATTTAACTGAATAATTCTAACTTCGTAATCCAATAAATTCCGCTAGAGCATCGAGGTTAGTTTCATCTTTATATTTGCCGATATTTTTTCATTGGAAACATCATAAAATTTACTCGCTTTAGGGTGACCCGAAAAAATCGAATAAATGCCTTTCCGAGAACATATATTCGGTTTTAATTTCATAACACAAGCTGTCAGTATCGGTAAACAACAGTTTGGCGTATTTGCCGTAACGGGATTTGATGTGCCCGTAATGAAAATCATAGAAGTGTATTTTGGATAAATCAAATACCATAAAACCGCAATAGATGGGTTTCTTCCTCATCAACTCGGATTTTTCCTGTGGATTGCTACTAAATTTTCATTCAAGATTTTCACACTGACATACTTGGGATCGGCTACCAACTTATTTCTCCGGAGGACATCATTGACCAGATCGACACCTACTGGCTTTCGAATGTTTTCCATGGTTTTTCCAAATACCGAGCTGTTCATCAACTTGAACAAATCCTTTTCGAAATCGTTTGTGGCTAACGTCCTTTTTGAAGTGTTAAAACTAATGAAAGTCTCTAATAACCTACGCCGATCAAATCTGAGCACACGATGAATACTTACCAGCTCCATTCCTAGGGGCAAACATTTCCTGAAATTTTGTAATGAGGAACATACCGATTTTTTGTCATCAGATTAGGTACTAACTTAGATGTTTTTCCTCAGCACTCTAATTCCTGCTTTAACCATAGCGTATGAGGGCTCATTGTGTTCTCAGTGACCACTAAAGTTTCTGGTGCCAGTGGGTAATCGTTATGATGCTCGAGGAGTTCTTGAGGATAAAATAAATCGACCTCGAGAAAGTAGTCGGTGCCATCATCGCTGTTGAGCATATCCTCGGTACATTTTTCAGGATTCATGCATGAAAAATTTCCGACAGGCATCGGATGTCACATTGCCCTAACATAAAGATTACTAGTGTACAAATAAATGATGCATTTAGATTCTTCGTTACGCTCGTAATCAGGCAAATACTTGTTGGCTTTGGAATGTCTGTGTAGATGATGCCGATGCCTCCTCAAGTTCCTTTCTCGACAAAATTGAACATGTCGACGTCGGTGAATAAATCTAGGATGATCCGCTGATTTTTAGTGCAACGTCTCATGATAAACCTGGGAAGGAATAATACCAGCAAGGATTTAATCTGTAATAATTGAGACACACATCCCTGAAATTTTCAAAGACGTCGGCGAGTAACAACATGTCCGTAGTCAAGAACAAATCATGATAATCTCCCATGGTGGTCATCCCAAACATATCCCATACTTTGAGCGCATGAGCATAATCCGCCTTGGTAAAATTTGAATCTGTCAATGGGCTGTAAAACTCCTCGTTAGGTGGTAACGTTATTTTCTCAAATTTGCTTCAATCGTTCATGAACTCGTAAAGATAAACTTCTTTGCACGTCGCATACTCTACACGATTCCCATACTTTTCTTTGGTGTGTGATCGAACGGTATCGTGCTTTCCACGAAATCATCTAACGAAGCCGCCATAAACTGAAAAAAAATATCGATGAACTTCAATTTGCCTGACGAAAACGACGTATATTTTTCCATGTTCATGGGATACATTTGATGTTTTGCGAAAATTTTCCAAAGCATTTCACGATCAAATGCGAATCGTATCCTCGCAAATTATGCATCACCACAGGAACGAAATGAGGTTGTTTTGAAGAGTAAATTACACACACGGTGAGCAGCTCCTGTATTTGCCGGTGTAATGACAATAATTTCTCACTTGGTCGTTTCCTAATAACTTTCCGCAGATCGAGCAATCCACAGCGTTATCAAAATCGTTTTAGTTCTGCTTAGTAAAAATCACTTGTATTGGTAAGACGGATTCTATTTTATGTACATTCTTCAGTAAATCCAGCACAAACTTTTCCACGCAATCCGGCCCACGATAGAGTTTGACCTCGGAATCGTAATTTTTGTTGACGCAAACAATTTTGTACGCAAAACCACACAGCACATGGTGCTAATATGGGATCGTGTACGATTTATCCTCGGTATGATCCTGATGATCCACAGGCATGATCAGCGCTTCAAAAGCAGCGTACACCACGAAAGGGATCCTCATTTGCTAGGGAAAATTTTTAAACGTTAATTTTTTCATTTTTCAATTTGGGGGGTTTCATCATCATAACGCTAACGCAACCAAGGTCATTATCATTTAATTTTTTGAGTGGTAAAAGCGGATAAATATTCTTTGCAGAAAAACATCTGGCATTTCTTTTTAGACACTTGCCCGCTCATGGTCATCTAAAAAATTTTAATCCAGCAATAATGACAGTCAGTATCGTCCCTATTAACGTATAAGAGATCGAAGCCAGTGTCATAATCCCCAGCACCGGCTAACCTGAGCGGGTAAACACTGCCGTCGTGCTTTGTGGCACCATGCCCTGTGGTACCGTACCTAAATAAGTTAATTCCGATGTTATTTTGTTTTCAAATTTTGGGATGTTGCTGATTTGCACTGGAAATTCGATACCAGTAAGATGTAATGTGTTTTCGTAGGTTTTGTAATGATTAATCCTTTCAGGGTTTTTTGCTGCTGAAAAAAATGCGCATAATACTGTACATTTAAAACATTGGTTATCGTTAGTTTTGAAGCTGATGCAACCTTGACTTGCGGCTGTCTTACGAAGCAATGGTAACCACGAGCTCACCCTGAGCGGATTATATTTAGCTGTGCTGTCGAGTCCTGACACCCCCACCATGACCCACCCTGCTGAAATTTCTCTATGTCCTCAGCTACTTTCTCCAAAATCAATTTTACATCCACACTCTCCGCGCTAAAGAGAGCACGCTGTCGAGTAGAACAACTAGATTTTTTATCTCATCATTATTCATCGCTCTGAAAAACACCGTCACGGTCACATTAAATTTAATGCTTTGATGTTGCTTCAGCTGAGAAGCTAAAACCTTTTTATAGCTGCTTCTGACCAAGCGGCGATCTCGTCGATCGTAATAGTCTTCAATGTGAACACAAAAAACAAAAAAACCTTGTCGAAACCCGCAAAAGCCTGGATCAGCTGTCTGATCTCCATTGCTTTTTTCAGTACTGGTTTTCTTATTCGCAAGCAAACTGCGTACTAATTAACAAATCAATACGTTATAAATAATGGACCCATCCAGGTTTGATCCTCATAACCTTCCAGAAATGGAACTGGTGCCAGAACCCGTCGATGAAGAGTTCAATATTTTGATGAGATTGTGGCGCTAGCGAACAAAAATTTAAGTTACGCTCCCGAGCTGAATTTTTTTTTCTTACGAGCCGGAGCGTCCTGTCTATGCTGCTCATCATCGACCGGTGCAAAAATATAAGCAGCCATATCACATCCGGAATAAACCCAAACGTTTTAATCTGACAGCACCAAAACGAGAACAATTTTACGTGCTGCTTAATTGTATCACTCTCACTCCACTCCCCGACCGAATGAAATTCATTAAATTTGATTACTTGTTTAAGCGTATTTTTGAAATCATGGGGTTATCCGAATGCGCTACGAAATGCCGGCTAGTATCAGTCAAAAACGGTACAGCGGCTTATGACAAAATTATTTCTGCTGCGCTTAGTGCGCAGTCGGCGTTATCGCCTCATGCGCTTGCGCCTCTGATAAATTGCGAGCACATCACGTTTTTGATGTGTGAACACATTACGCTACGTCTCAGACATCAGCGTCGGAGGATTTAACATCTATGATGTACAAGAACATCACGCAAGCACCGCCATCGGAATCCACGAATTAAATTTATCGGGATAACCAAACCATTTGCGAGAGATTTATTTTTCCTCCTGTCGAAATGACTATTTCTATCCCGAAAATTTCCTGATCGTTTTTCTGGCAGCTCCTGCTCGTAAAAAGAACCTTTGATAGGTTCTACTGCCGCATCTCTCAACACATAAGTGACGGGTAATTTTTCTGAACTTTATCTACCACAAAAACTTCTTTGGTCCAGTTGGGTGTATACCCTTTTTCACATGTGCCTTTTGTCTGCCGATTCTCACCCGGTCTCCAACGTTAAATTTGTGGGATGCAAAAAATAAAGCATCGGTTACTTTTTGCTTACGTTCGCTTTTGACGTGCTTCTGTGGGTGTCATTCTGATACTATGGTGTCCCGTGTGAGTGTACTCGTTCACGATTTGTGGTTAAAAAATCTAAATATCAGTGACTATCATCGCTGGTAAATCATTTCCACATGTAGTTTTTGAACTTCCTGTTAAAACGTTCGATCACTACAACTTTACCTGCTTGCGTATCAGCAATGTCTCCTTGCCAAAAGTCATTAGCATGACTAACAAAGTCACTTCTAAATGGAAATATTCACTTTGCTTGCTTGTGCAGACGGATTGTTCAGTTAATCATTCACTGACTTCAGCATGTATTGCTTTAACTTTAATCCCATTTAATTTCTCCCCACAATTTATTGATGTTTATTTAAGCAACTAAACTTACAGGATTATGTACACTATAGGTGCCTTAAAACGTATTCTTGTTCAGCCATTCAAAGATATCTTGATATCCAGCCATTTTTTAAATGATCAACTGAACATACGTCTACAACTGTTAATTCTATTTTCTGTAATTAGCAACATTTTTTTTTCCAATCCATTCAAATGTCTGAATGATTTTAGATTAATGTCTGTTTTATCCATTTCAGTGGTTACTTCACAGATTGAGTCAACATATGCTGATTTGAATCCAAAATTTGCTTTCTACAACTTGTTTCTTAACAATCATTGTACAAACCTGCCAAACCTGATGAGATCTAATTGTACCATAATATAAGCTGAATTTGTGTACTGACCCACAACAAATACATAATTCCATGCATGCTATTGTTAGTAACAGTGGTCACATCTGACAGCTTATTCGTAGCATTTTTACAAAACTGAGATGTCTGTATGCCAAATGCTTTTCTGCCGAATTTAGCTAAATTTATGTTGGATAGTTTTGGAGTTATTGCAAAACCTTTCTATTTTTAGTAACGGCTGCCATACTTAATTATCAGAGGGCAGCAGTAACTTAGTTGAAAGAGCATCCGACTCCTAGTCCAAAAGTGGGTTCGATACCTACCCAGGCCAGCGTCAGTTTTGCTGAAAAGGTGTCCTTGTGAAATGCACTTAACTCCCATTTCCTTTATATGATACAGCCAATAATGTTTTAAAAGTGTCGTTAAAACAACCACCATGTCTCCCCTCACCACTGACGAAGGATCATACTGCCAAAATTTTTAAGTCCAATTTGTTTAAAAGTTTCCTTATTTTTATAATTAATGGTGGTCATATCTGATAATGTATCTGTCTTCTTACTAAACATGCTTTAGCCACAGTAACAGGTGCTTTCTGCTGAATGTGGTAAAAATCATGTTGAGTGGTGTCGTTTTACAAGACCTTCAAATGCTTGTTTTGCTGGCTGCATTTCAGGATGGGTCCACATCACCTGAACACATTTTTCAAAGACCTTCATGCCAGAATTGCTGTTAAATTTTGCAAAATTCTGATAACCATTTTCTTTTATTAAAGAATGTTATTTTTAATGTTTTTTTTCTTCTAATTTTGGTAATGGCAACCAAGCTGGCATCCAATGAACAAATCTAAAGAATTTGATCAGAAAATGCTCCTTGTAAAATCATGTGCAAACCGGTGTAGCAGTTTCTGAGAACAAGAGGTAAATACAAACCAGACTGTGAAGGGATGAAGTACAACAAAAATCATGCTGCCATAAGTTTGCTTACCCAAATGCAAATATAAGCAAAAGCTCAAATGATTTCAAGAAAATCCCTTAAGTATGAAATATTCCAGGTGGCACAGTGTGCACACAGCATGCAAAACAATACATGGTCCCAAGTTAAGCCAAAAAATTGAACATAAGCTATCAAAATGTTAACTACTGATTACCTTGATCTTCCTTCAGTGTAACAGTGTGGTTGCAATAGATATTTAAAAAATTGTCAACATCTCCACTACCTGTGTGTCCCATTTGCAAATCAGTTTTCCTCCAATACATTCCTCCCTGCAACACATCTTAAATTGTGTGATTGCCATTAAGAAACTGGCCTAAATGAATCATATAAAGCTTGATATATGGGTCACAGTGACCTAATTTTGTCCAAGTCTGCATAATCCTGGAAATAGTTTTATGACTGCTGGCGACAGTGCTTGACAAACTCGGCTAAAAGCAAAAGTTTACCACTTTAGTGGAGTTAAATGGCCAGTTTGGGCAGACAGACATCCAAAACTGCTTTGCTTACAAGTTGAAGGTTTAACAAATGACAGTCAAACTTAAATTGTGAAATCTTTTTGTGATTGTACTGAATGTCACATTATCAAAACTGAAAAAGAAAAATATAACAAATATTTTTTCCCCTCAGACAACTGTGGATCATGCTACTTAGATAATAAGTACACTGTAAAAAATGATTAAGTAACTCGATACAATACTATAAATACATGTCAACATTAGAAAAATGGTGTGCCTAATTTGAAAAAGTTGCCTATTCAAATTGAGATAAACTGTCTAAAATGCAGCATCCACAAAACTAATATGTCTAAAAAGTGCACACTGTAAAATCGACGGAGGGGCATATAAACCTTATGCAAATAACTTCATTTTTAACCTATATTTATATTTGACTTCCTCAAGAAACACCTTAAAAAACAAAATCAATGCAGAATAGCTTTACAGAAAAATATCACCATGTCAGACATAATTTGTTTGATTTTAACATCAGACATTTTTGTTTAATGAGAATGTCCATGAAAATGATCGCTCTTTATTTTATAGATAATGGGAAAATGTAAAGAAAACTTGGGAAAACTCATCCTTTGGGCCAAAAATTATATGCACCAGATCCTATTAGGGCTTCAGCATCAGGAATGTCTTACTAGTAAATACTATGTTATGCTCGGCATGGAAGTATCATCGACCTTCCTAACTTCGTGCCTGTCCTTGGTTCATGAGCAACATTTCTTGTGACTTCACGTGGTTGTTTTGAGATCCTGATGTCATTAACTTGGGCAATATCTTTTGCTGACAGTGACAGTAAGTGCTGATTAACAAACATTTAGCAAAACAATATTTAAATAAGTACTGTAATTCAGATTAAAGAAAACAATAGAAATGTCCAATTTAACTAATGCCATATTTGCCTCAAGTTTGTGGCCCTGGAGCAAGTGTTAGCTGTTCCATACAGGACTGCTGTTTACATGTTGATTTACTCGACCTTTTAATAGTGGGAAACCCAAAACAGACATTTTTTTTATGACAGCAAAGGCAATGCATAAATTTGGTTACTGTAACATGCACTTCTTATACATGTTAGGAAATATTAATCAAATGGAAATCTATACAGAATGAAATTTTTCATTAAATTATTTTAATATAAGAGGAAAAAAACCTTTCCTATTCAATAACATTGAAAATAACCTCTTAACAATTCACATTTTTAAATATGATAATGTTGAATGTTTGAAAGAAAAAAAAATGCATCATATTTTTTCAATACTTTTCCATCATGATTTTACTGTAGTTCATATGTGTGTGTTAAAGAAATTAAATACATTACAGATGCAAATATTAATAATACAAGACATCATAAATAACGTAAATCGAATCACACATATTGGCCTAATTGTCACATTCCAATCTTAGGTCAAGTGGCATTTATTTCAAGAGCATGAGCCAATGAAGTACTTCTGGAAATAAACAAATCTCGACATGCTTGTAAAAATGGTAGCTGGCAAAGAATTTGAAAAGTTTATAAACATTTTTCAACTATGAATAAATTTCGCAGATTATCTGAACACTTTCTATGTCAATATTTATAGCTTCATGCAATATTATAATATAAGCCTTACAATTCACATTAAGGGAATGAACCATGGCAGGTCAAGGATAGTATAATCATGAGTTTCAACTGCATAGTACATGTAGTCATTGCAAACACAACATCAATCTGACAGCAAGAACAAGTCTTCACCAGCAGGTAACAGTGACATTAACAACACAGTACTTTCAAGCAATTTATTTTGTAGATTATGCATACATTTGTCATAAATACAATGCATCATGGTCATTCCCTTTCAAGGGTACTAAAGAGGTAAAGTAACAAATTATATCTACTCTTGCCCACTTGTAAACAAAGTTTCAAAATTACAAATGAAATATTAAATAAGATTTTCAAAATGGCCACTGTGGCAGCTATAGTGGCTGTCCAAGTAGCACCATTTTCACTCTGGACACCCCAGATATCACAAGCAGTATTCTGGTGAAAACATCACATCACAATGAAATTCCATTATGGGGCAGTAGTAAGATTTTCAAAATGGCTGCCATATTGGAAATCAGATAGGCACCTTTGTCATTTTGGCCCAACTATATATCATTAGAAGTCTTTCAGTGAAAATCCCATGTCAATGCAAACTTCCATTCAGGAAGTGTAAGTGAAAGCAGTATTTTCAAATGGCTGTCATGGTGGTCATATTGGATGTTAGATCAAAACTGTTTTTATTTAGGACCAAGTAGACATCAAAAGAAATCTCTTAGTGAAAACCTTACAAGTAGCGATAACAAGTTTTCAAGATGGTTGCCATGATAACCACATCAGACTTCAGTTTGGCACTGTTTTCATTCAGATTTGGTTTGGTTTTCTGGGGTTTAACACCATTTTTAGCACATGACAGGCTGTACATGGCAGCCAGTATATTTGGTGGGGGAAGAACCACTGAGCCACAGGAAGCAACTGGCAACCTTTCATGCATACCATTGTCAGTGGAGCCGAGACTTGGCCACCCAGGGTCCCATTTTCTTTCAGGACCAAGACATAATATGACGTCTTTTATTGAAAACCCCATGTTGACATGAACATTCATTCAGAAATATCAATAACTAGATTTTCAAGATGGCTACTGTGTTGACCATACTGTATGCCCAAATGTCACCTTCTTCACTTAGGGCCAAATAGATTTCACAAGAATTCACCTTCTGAAAACCCATTTCAATATGATTTTTTTTTCATTCAGGAGCAGTACTAACAAGGTGTTCAAGATATTTGCCACTGAAAGCTACTGGCATACTTTATGACATACCCACATTGTCGAGCCAAGACCCCAACTCATCCAGACAGAGATGAGTGGTGTAGGTGATCTGTAAAAGGCAAGTGACTCCGACCACTTGATTGCCCCGAGCTCCATTTTTGTTTAGGACCAATCAGACATAATAAAAACTCTTTCATGGAAGACCCCATGTTGATATGACCATCCATTCTGGAGAAGTATCAATAACAAGATTTTCAAGATGGCTACTGTGATAGCCACAACAGATTTCTGAGCGGCACCATTTTGACTTTCGGGCAACTGGACATCACAAGAAGTTGTCTGATGAAAATCCCATGGTGAAATTACTTTCCATTCGATAAGATTTTCAAGACAGCTGCTATCATGGTTATATTAGATGCCAGATCAACATCATTAAGGACCAACTGGACATCATAAAAAGTCCTCCAGTTAAAACCTGATGTTGGCATGACCATACATTCAGGAGAGGTAGTAGTAGTGATAAGATGTTCAAGATGGCCACTGTGGTGCACAGCAGCCAACCCCGGACTACAAAAATACTGACTGCTTATGCCAAAAATACTGATTTTCAGGAAGAAATACTGATTTTTAAAATTTTACTGCACATGTAACTATTTACAACATCTACATCCATCACTAAAGTAGGGCAGTAAGTTACTTAATTATTTTATGTCAAAGATGCACGTGTTGCACTCTTGCACCTTCTTAGTATAAGGTCATCAGACACAGGATGTTTATATGAGCCTTTTCCACACCTTGTCTTTTCAATCGTCATTGATTCCAATGTACCATCTTTCATGGATGATCTGAATTGTGTGCGATTTTTTTTTTAATGAACTAAAAATCCTCTCACAATCAGCATTAGAGTGTGGTAAAGAAAGAAGTCCTAACATAAAATAGACAATCGTAAAGAAAGTCTCCACATGAATTCTTCATCTTAGACATCAGAATCCACACTCCAGCAACACTATCGCAGGAGAGTATTGTTTCAGTCAGGGAGCTGATCTGGTATGAGGCAAACTGTGCTCTAAGCTTGTCCTGAGCATCAGAAGAAGATTCACCATCTTTTTTCAGCAGTAACATGGAAAATTTCTTGAGAAAGAACCTGATGTCTGGAAAAGAGACCTCTAACCTTGAGCTAATATTTGCAACCCGGGCATGTGTCAGAACCTCATCCTTTAAGGAGAGTTTAATAAAAGGTAATATTTTTATACAAAGTATCATTGACCTCCTCAGACAGGACAGTTGAGTTTATGCAAGTTTTTGGTTGAACAGTGTATCAAAACAATACAGCACAGAAAGAAATGTAGAGAAAAAATACTAATTTCATGCAAGGGGGGGAGAAAAAAAACCCCTGCAAACGTTCTGGCAATCAAAAATAAACTTGTCACAATTCACATTTAAAATAAGAACGTTGAAGGTCTAAAACTATGCACCTTTCAGTCTTTTCACAATGTAGTTATGGTTGTCTGTTGCCAGCTCATTAATGATAACCACTGTTTTCGTTCTAGCACACGAGCAATCCTTGGCGATGTTGCTGTCTGGAAAAAGTGTGCGAAATAAATCACCAGCATCACTAGCAACTGAAAGAGGAAGGTTCCTTTCTATAAGAAATTTAGTAAAAAGAACTTCTGATCTAATTATGTCAAGATTCTCTCTGGTATGTATAAATTTCAGTTCAGGCTGTGTTGTTGATGATGAAACAGCAAGCTATGTTTATTAGCTTTTTCATGCTGTTTTGTATCATGGGCGTCTCCATGCCCAATAGCGAAATCACAATTGCACAATTTGCAAAATGCAAAGTTTTCTCCTTTACGAGATGGTTTCACAAATTTAAAGATGACGGCATAGTTGTCCCTCCAATTCTGGTTTCTTTTCTTTGCTGGAGAAAATTCTGAATCTTCTGCTTTTCTTTTCGACATCATGAAGACGAGATACAGTGATAGCAGCAGACACTCTGCGCAATCCAATATGGTGGTGGATGGCGCTTAAAATTTGGTATGGCAGCCTTGATTTCGAATGGACCAATCATATTTTATACATGCAACACATTTACTTTAAGAATGGAACCGGGTCCCAGTCAAACAGAAATTTGCAAGGAATCTTTTTTTTTTTAAATTGAAAAACGGATTTTTAACAACAACAAATGTACACCCGTATTCAGGTCCAAAATACAGGACAAATACGGAAAAAAAGGGACAGTTGGCAGCTAAGGTGGTGGTTCGACTGGATGTCTGAACGGCACCATTTTCATTTTTTTTAAAAAAAATTGAACATGCGAAGAATGTGTGCAAGAAGTTTTTGAATTGCAATTCTCCAAACAGTTTAGGAGTTGTGATAACAAACATGCATATATGGACAGACACATGGACAACAAACAATGGACAATTAACTGGCCATCTCATAAGCTCTTCTGGTCCATGACTAGTAGCGCTAAAAAAGAGAGTTTTGACTCTCCTTTGAATACAACTTGGATAATGTTCAATATGACTTTGAACTGGAAATAAACAGAACAATCACTGGCAGTCAACAGTTACAAAGCAATACAGAACCATTTCAATGCATTGTGTGCTGAACTGGGTGACAAGTATTTTTTTTAAATTTAAAAAATTCTTGATAGCTGATAGTTTTTGAAAGGGATTTTTATAAATAACTGACTTTTAATGGAGTGACCAAATGTCACTCTCAGAAACATTATTTGTAGCTACAGATTTAAATGATTTTTTTCTTGAATAATTAAATCAACTCAGAAACATGCTGAAAAGAAAAAAAAGCCAGTCACATACGAGAACAAAATGATGTGACTGTTTCCAAATACTATGCTTTTTATTTTGTACTTTATCCCATGAATAGTGATATACAATACATCTGAATTGTGAAAGCAAAATCTAAATGCAAAATAAGGCCTGAAAAAGAACAGTATGATTCAGACATATTCTAATGCTGAGTGATCATTTATACAACTCTTAGACTTTGTTATATCATCATTAATCCAATAGTACTCCACAAATTTATCACAAAAAGTTGTAAAAGGTATTTCATTCCTTGAAAATCACTAACCTGTCCATTTTATCTCCATTTTCACTTAATTTTTAATATGCGAGTGTAAAACCTTAACAACTAATTTTCAACTCAGTTATAAAATATTTCTCTCTTCCCTCTCTCTCCCCTATTCACATTTATACATAAACAAGCATTGGAGGTGCCTAACCCTACTAACAACAAATAGGAATAGATTAAAAGATCAGAATCTGAACATAAAATGAGGAATACCTCAAATTTATCCTACAATATTATGTAAGCATTTAATTCCAATTATTTAAAGTAGTTATTAGTTGAAACATGCATTCTACAATCTTCTCTCCCACTATGTGCCATACTAAAGTCAATCAAGAACCGAGTGCAAAAGGCATGCCATACCACGATGATGCCTTGCATATCCCAGTTTGAATTGATGTAGAATAGTCTATTATGGCGGTATAGCCTGTATTTGCTGATTTTCGTTTCGTAATCGTTCTCAAGCTTTCTCAACTGAACAAGAGCTCTTAACTGACATGCTATTTGACTGGTTCATACACAATTGTTTTAGTGACCAACTAATCCTTGTACAATTTTTGCAAACAGTGTATATGAAGTTCAATTTACAAGAAAAACCAAGCAAAGGATGATGAGAAGAAACATGGACACAAGGACAAATATGAACAATCACAATACATCAGCAAAAGTGCAGATATAAAAAAGGGAAGTGACAATTCCCAAGAATGCCCAAGGAGAAAACTGTGTAATTGGTATAAACTGTATAACCTTTGTTTGGAATCATCTGACTCGGCAGTGACATAATATAAATGGATGATTTGTTTAGTTTTTGTGGGATTTAACAACATTTTTCAGCAAATTATAGGCTATACACAGCAGGCCAGTATATTTGGTGGAGAAAGCACAATGAAAGAACCACTGATCCACAGGAAACTACAAACAATCTTTCTCACATACCCACTTTGGTTGAGCCAAGACTCAACTCACACAGATAAAGAAATATGTGTTATTTGTAAAGACAATAATTCTTAAAATACCCGGCCACCCAGGGGTCCAATATAATGATGTCATGACGACATGTATACGTAAAGCATAAATTAAACAAATTGAATTCATAGATGGTAAAATAAAGCAATTCAACAGACACACACACACAAGAAAAGCAAACAAAGCCTTCACATGCAAAACATTCTCATACAAATTCAGTGTATGACATGTACTCCTTACTCCATTCACTGTGTAATCCTGTCAACAAAAACAACAAAATGCCACTTAGCTAGTGACTATTCCTCCACTCATCAACCCAATTTGCAATTTTATCCAAATTTGCCTCCAAGTCATCTGATGTATTACTGGGAAGTTCATGAACAATGTCCTTGTTGTAAGAGTCCACAGCTTCCTCTAAGATAGTTTGAAATATTTCACACTGAATGTTGTCCTCCAGTTTCTTCCCTGTGTAGCCTCTGAAAAGTTTGAGAAGAAAGTTTTATAACTATTTCAATAAAATGTACATCAAGGGTAACCAGGTCTGTAAGGGGAGAGACTTTAACATATTCCTCCTCTTTTGTACAAAATATTTCTATTCTAGTGATCAAGCCTTTCAAAAAAAGCAGATTAGACCATAGGATCTCAATACACAAATGGTTTACCAGGCACCAGATATAAAGCACAATGACCCATGAAGGACACTGTCAAACCTACTTTTCTCAAAGGTATAAAATTGAGGTTTATTTTTACTTATTTTTTAATCCTTTATATCTGAAAACCCTAAATTTCAATTATAATTACATTACACAATTTACAAATTATTGTTTTTAAAAGTATTACCCCCACTAATGTTACAGCAGGCATTATGTATCCACAATGTGTATATGCAGCAAAATAGGGATATATATATATTAAGTGGAGATGACAGCATAAGTAACTCACGATCGTGTATGGAATGAATGGTAATTCTGAGGAAATATACCGTATATACTCGCATATAAGCCTGTTCGCATATAAGCCGACCCCCCCCAAATGAACATGTATAAACACTAAAAAGTGTATGACCCCGCATATAAGCCGACCCACAACTTGGAGACATCACAAGATGCGCGCGGTAAGTTCTAAATGCATTTATTTAGGCAAACTTATATTTACAAAAAGTACATGCATACTCATTTCGGGCTTGGCATGTATAAATATTTAAAAGAATTGGTATAAACTTGTTTGAAAAATAATTTATTTAATTTTCTGTTTTCTTATTGTTTCTGCCTAATTTAGATTTGTGTATAATTTGATCAAACGATGACAAAAATTGAGCAATCGCAAGTTACTGTAACACTACCTCTCCCTTTTGACTCAATTATTGTTTGTTTATGCATTATTGCATTGGATATTTTATATCAGTGCCCCAGTAATTAGGTTTTTATTTTGCTCTGAAACTGTAAATTCCTAACTCATTAAAATGTGATCCCAGTATGACAACACAATGAACAACAATATGGTTCGAGTCAACGCTCATAATTAGGCTACTGAACGTTTTTACATAATGGCGCCACCACATGTACATTGTAGGTTTGAACACGTGCTGAATGAAGTACATTCTGCTGAATGAAGTACATCCCTTGTAGTTGAATCATGGGCACCACTGCACTAAACTTTAATAATATCTCCAAAATACAATAACAAAGTTTCAGAAATAATCCTTCAAAAATTATGCCAATATCGTAAAAGATGAATTGTAGTTTGCTTTGATGTAAGCGACCTTACACCATACCTGTCAACTCTCATGCCGGGAGGAAAAAAAAAACCTCCCAAATTTTGTGGCCTACCTCCTGATTTCATAGTATCTCCCGATTTTTGCAGAGAGCTCCTGATTATTACATTATGTCTTCGATTTTCATTTCTGCTAAAAAAAAAAGTCCTACATAAATAGATATATTGTATGCAATCCATGGAAGCCATGTTATGTTGTATCACCTGTGAATATTGTCGTGACAAAATAATTACTTTACTAGAAAGAATTTGCTTCTTCACTAAATAGGATGTTAAGTTTAAACATTATTCATGTAAATTTGTGATTTTTTTTCATCTACAATACAAAAATCTGAAAATAAACCAGAACAAACAATAAACCACAACAATAAAATTGTCGGCAATTAATAAGTAAGTTATAATGATTAACTGGCCTGTATTGCTGTCGGAAAACGAAAAACAAATCCACCAACTATCAACAAAGGAGACACTGAAACATCAAGCTTTAAATTGCGTGGAAAGCTATGATGTTGTTCAGCCAAAACACAAAACTAACACTGATGATGATCTTAGTTGATCTATAATGAGAATTTTAACCTTTATTATTACCACTCTTCGTGAACATGTAAGTTATACTGGTTATGTGCCTTTTCATAAATATTATCTCAGTTTGTAGGATCACTTATATCACTGAAAATGAGTAACTCTTGAGCGTGTGATTCAACATAAATGAAACAGCTATTAAGGACTAGCTGAAATGTTATCTGAAAGAATGTAATTTGATCGAAACAATGAATAACGCAAAACCTGTATCTAATATGTTTGGGAATAAATAAGGATTTAAGTGACGCTATGCACGCTTTGCACTGTGTAAGTACTGTACATTAAAGTTCAGCCTGGTCTCCTGGGTAAACTCAACCGGCCCGCAAATTATGAAGTCTGTATTTACCTTTATTTAAATTTATGTTGAGGAAATCAGAAAATATGCACATGTAAAATAATAACAATCATAGTACTTAATAACAGTTTAATAAGTGTCGGATCACCGAAAATGTTGTTTTTTTTTACATGCATGTCTTAAGGCACATAAAAAAATTATTTTTCATGTCCCAAGATTTACAACCTTTACAGTAGTGAACAAAAAGACTTAAAAACTGTCAAGTTTAGACATTGGCCCGTGGATATGCCAACCCCCCCTTTTTCCAGGCCTTTATTTTTTCCTAAATTATTCAGCTTATACGCAAGCATATATGGTAAGCACTTAACTGACTAATCTGCACCTAGTTTATGTAATCAATTACTTATAAAAAAAACCAACAAAAATAATAAACTTGAATAGCAAAAATTGTTGGGAAAAAGGATGAAAATACAATGCATAATAGATAAGAACATTTGTTATTTATAACTCCTAGTACTGAAACCATCTCTGATATTCCTGATTTTCAAAGTAGGCAGAGTGGCAGTCATACTGAATGTAACATCGGCACCATTTTGATCTGGGAAAAATCAGACACCATTAGACAACTTATGGTGAAAACCCCATGTCAATATGACCATTCAGAAGAATTAGAAAAGATCTTCAATATGTACATTGTGGCAGCCATAGTTTGAGATCAGACTGCCACTATTTCATTCAGGACCAACCTGATATCACAACAGGAGTTCCTCGAAGGGACTCACTCTAGTGGAAGAAAAGAAATACCAGAAATTAAAGATAAGACTATTTCTTCCTTTCAATCACTGAGTGTTAAAAAACTACCTCTAATGTTTGTCAGCGATAACAAGATTTTCAAATTAGCTTCTATGATGGATATACTGGACATCAGAATGGCCCCATTTTCATTTAGGACCAAGAAGACATCATTAGAAGTCTTCCTGTGAAAACCACATGTCAATATGACCATCCATTGAAGGGATTTGTGACAGCAAAATTTCCAGACAACTGTCATGGCAGCCATAAAGGCTGTACAACTAGCACCATCTTCATTGAGAACCACTGAGGCATCGTAAGAAATCTACCTGTGAAAACCCAATGTTGATATAGTCATCTATCTGGGAATAGTAGAAATAACATTTTCATGAGTGTTTGTTAACATCATTTTCATTTAGGACCAACTAGGCACTACGAGAACTCATCTGATGGAAACTCGTATCAAAATGACTTTCCATTTAATAGAAGCAGTAACAAGATTTTCAAGATGACTGCTATGGTGACTGTACTGGACATCAAATCAGCACCATTTTAATTTAGAATTAACAACATATTATAAGAAGTCTTCAGGTGAAACTCCCTGCTGATGCGACTTCCCGTTTCGTAGGAGTAAGAATAACTACATTTTCAAGATGGCCATCATGCTGACCCTACTGGATATTAGATCCACACAAGTTCCATTTAGGACAAACAATCAGTGATAAGATGTCTTCTACTGAAAGCACAATGTCAATATTACCAGCCATCTTGGAGTCAGATTGGCACCATATTCATTTATAACTAAACAAACAGAATAACAAGCCTTTCAGTGAAAATATCATGTTCATATGACCATTCATTCTGGAGATGTAGCAGTAGCAAGATTTTCAAGTTGGCCTTTGTGGTGGTCATACTGAATGTCTGAGTGGCACCATTTTTATTTAGGACCAGCAAGACATCATAGTATTCTAGTTAAAACCCCATGTCAATATGACTTTTTATTCAGAAGTAGCGATAAAATACATTTCAAGATGGCAGCTGTGGTGGCCATATTGGATTCAAGATTGGCAACATTTTCATTTAGGACTAACTAGACATCATAAGACATTTTTCAGTGAAACCCCCATGCTAATATTAACAGCCATGAAGGAGCAGTAGTGATAACAAGATTTTCGAGATGGCTGCTGCGGTGGCTATATTGGATATCAGCACCGTTTTCACTTAGGACCAACAAGTCATCGTATGGAGTCTCTCAGAGGAAACCCCATGTTGATATGACTACCCACTCAGGAGGAGTGGTTATAAGATTTGGGCCATAATGATGTCTAAGAAGCACCATTTTCACTGCAATACTTCAAGAATTTTAGGACGAGTAACGATAACAAACTTCTGGTAACAGATGGACAGCACAGACAGACCACAGGCTATCCCATAAACTCTTCTGGTCTGTGACTAGTGGAGCTGAAAAGGACATTTTTATAGCAAATTATGTTTCTCTGAAAATACTAACTGAATTACATTAACATTAGGAATTACTTCTGCTACATCCTGAATCCAGACCTGTTTATTTTTGTATAGACAATGGTAAGTAACTCTTAAGATTACCTCCCTTAAAATGCTATGTGGTGCTCCATATACAGGATATTGTCAGTTTTAACTTGAGCACTGTACGAGACAGGATTGCAAGTGGTTGGGGCGTTGGAAGGTATTTAAAGTAATGTCACTGGGTTAAGTATTTTCAGAGAAATACAATTTACTATAAAATTTCCTTTATCCATCAAATACATTACCTAATGACATTAACATTAGGAGAATAGGTGATAGGGGGATATGTTGAGCGTCCATCCTCTATTTACAAGCACCATGCAGGGTCAAAAAGACTCTCTACTGTTAAGGGTAAAACTCTCTTAATGATAGCTGACACAACCAAATATAAATGTATAGATGTGCAAAAGAAGTCTCATGTAGACTACCACACTTGATAAAGAACTACAAAAGGTTTTTCTCGGGCGAATCCTGTGAAAGTTGACAGGTCCTACCCCAGACTGCAGTTGTGCCAGGAGTGGAATGGTCTGGTGACTCTCTGGGCAGCAACTATGAGACCAACTAGAATCAACTCCATGTTTTGTGAGACCTTGTCACACAAATAGATAATGGAAAAAGTGGATTGGGTATGCCAACTGGCTGATTCCATTATATCTTTAACTGAGAAATTGTGTTAAAAGGCAAGAGACATTGCACTGAATGGCAAGGCTTATAGAAACAGCTCATATTTTATGAGCCAAACTCCTTATCTGCCATATCTGTTCCTGTGAGAGATCTCAGTTTGCTGACTGGATGGCTCCCTTTAGCCAGGACGATAACGCTTGTGGAGTTATGTCCAGTTTTCCTTAGAGTGGGAGGAAAAGCTACTGGCGCCTGAACCAGATGGACTTCCTGCACTTCAGATAAATTCTGAGAGCATGTACTGGGTCCTGTAGCCTTGCCTCTCTCATAAGTATTTATCAACAAGAGGGGCCGTAAGTTATTTTCTGGTTGCCAGTAGACAGAAGCCTGTTCTTAGTGATGAAACCATTTTATGATTAAAATGACTGAACCATTGAATGAAATTGTAGGTAGCTTGGATCCATGGGCAGAGCATGGGGTTTGCTTACACTTGATGCTGAACCAGTGGCTAAGCCTGTCTTGTGTGATAGCTCCTTCAGACAGTGGACAGAGATTCGAACATAGCAGAGTTGAGCCGTGACAAGACCCATGATAGATTCCACTTTGACAACAGGGTCAGCAAGAGAGGTCAGGATAGATTGAAGTTGGTTAGCAAGTCTGAGAGATCTTTATATTGGCTAAAATTAAGATCCCCATGATGTCAGAGTGTGTCAGAAATCATTGAACAATATCTCTTAATAGCTTATTGTGCTACATTCTTACTTTCAAAGGGAAAAAGAAAAAAGTTTGCCAGCTGGGGAATGGAGGCTGACAGTGGTTTGACATCATTTGCATCACACAACACAAAAAAACATGCCATTTTCCCTCGTAAACTTTTAAAGTGGAGGCCACCTAGCTTAAGAGATCCTCTCCACAACAGAAGACTGTATGATTTTTCTGCCAAGGCCTTCCAGACAACAGCCATACATGAAGCAGAAGTTTCTCCGTACATGGATAAAAGACTAGTGACTTTGGCTGTTTGAAAAGCTTCAGGGTCGCTATTATTTTCCTGTCCACGTCAGTCAAGTCAAGCAGATCAGTGACCCATGACTTGTCCCAACAGAGAAGAGCAGTCAGATTATTTTTGCCATCTGTGCCCCTCATTTTCTTGACCAACTTCAGAATCAGACCTGCTGGGGGTAAGGCATAGGCCCAGACTCCCTACCAATCAACCAAAAGGGAATTGATAGCCCATGCATTCAGATCCCCCAATGAGGAGATGAAGGTGTACTGTTTGTTGTTCCACCCTGTCACACACAGAACTACCATCAGTTGACCCCACAAGCTGCATACCCGATGGAAGATAGATGGATGGCAGGACCACTCTGTGTAAAGTAGCTGCCCTCTTCTCTGTAGAGAATGGACCAAACACTGAGCATGCCTGGAATATACTGTACCTGACTGGATGTTGGGAATACCAATGAAGGTATCCCCATATCAACACATATAGCTGTTGCAAACCCCTTCCACCTTGTTTCTAAAGGTAACTGACCACTACTGAATATACTGTCAGGCATTATTAAGACTGTTTTAGAATGAATATGGCCCTGAAAAACATGAAAGACTTTAAGGATTGCCTTCATTTCCAAGAGGTTGATATGAAGGGTTCTCTCTTCTTATGTCCACTTGCCACTGCAGGGCTTCCAATGGAATTTCCCAACACTAGCCATTCTCTGTTCTGCCACTGGATCAGAAAGTGCCTGATTTCCATAGAGATCTTTATCTCTTGATCTAATGGACAAGAAATCAGGTCATCCTGGGTGAGGATGTCTTGCAGGAAAGGGTGATGATGGAGTCCAATGTTCAGGTAAAAGCCCAAAAACTGTGGCTAAGGCTGAAAGGTAAGGCACAAAACTGATAAAAGTGCTCCCCTGTCGGTTAAATGCAGCCATTTTCTTGCCTTTTTTCTAGTAATGTCTTTATGTCCTTCTGCAACATGTCAGCCTTCATTGGGTCAGTCGGAGTCACTGTCATGAAGGGGACTGAGTAGAGTGGAAGGAGCTGGTTGAAGAAGCTGTGGAGCCCCTCTGAAACCAATTCTGACAACCACAGGTGGTGAGGGAGTAATTTGGTCCATGACCTTTGGAACAGAACAAATCTGGCACCCACTTGAGGGTTGCCAGGGGGTGGTAGAGATGACAAGTCATTGTTTGGGGTTAGAAGACCTAGATGAGAAGAAAACCTGTTTTCTTTCTCCTCACTGACTGCCTGTGAGAAGAAGGATTAGACAATCTTCTATTGCTTCCTCTGAGGCAGAGGCTCTGAGATTGTCACATCAGAGTATAACCTTTATCACACCTCTGACACTTGCCATCCAGTCTCTGAGGCTGTCTGTGTGAGACAAAAATGGATTTTATACTGACAGCTGAAGAAGCAACTCCTGTACTGACTGTTTTCTGATTTCCTCTCTATGTTCCCCAAATACAAGTGGAGACCCAAATGGAAGGGATCGCAAAGTCACTACATGGTATGGTTTGAGCAACGCAGAGACCACAAGAGTATCCCTTCATATCAGATCTAGGTTAGATGAAGCTGTTTGGGTATTAGTCATAGCTGATGGGCTACCCAATTAATTACTCTGATCGTATTCATCATTCTCTGCCAAACGGTACACTGCAAGACAGGCCAAATGCAAGAGAGGAAACAGAAACCACATTACGAACAAGTCTCTATGTGGCACTGAAAACCTGTCTGTCCAGCTTGTAATACAGTTGGGACAATGCATTTATGTGCAGTGAAATCTTTGTCAAGGCTAGGCACATGTGCATGATAGGCATAACTGTGCAACCTGTACAGATACGGAGAATAAGTGGTCAAAAGTTGACTTGCTGAAAAACAGGCCTTGTTATTACATGGATCACCAACCATCTGCCATGTATCCACTGTATCAAGCAAATTAACAGGTGGAGAGCAAGGCATTCCCATTTCCCTGGCTAAACTAGATAACGAGTCAGAGGGAGGTTGTAAACTTAAAATGTCTTGATCACTAGACTTGGACTGAACCATATTTTTCCTTGCCCTTGCCATGTTTTCTAAGAACACAGGACCATACATCTTCTGTCCACAAAGCACACACCTCACATTTCCTGGACAATGAACATTTAGTGCAGGCAAGACAGGATTCATGACTGACATCTGCCACCTTAAATTGCCTGAATTTTTCTACATTTAATAGTCATTTTGTTGCAGACTATTGGAAAATATAAAGAGCAAACATCAGGTGCCAATACAATGTGACATAATGGCTATCAAATATCAAATACCTGATGTATATATCATTTATTAAATATAATAAATTAACTTTTCTGAATGGAAAAAGAAAAACAGTTACAAATTAATTTAACAAGGGTAGAACAAACTAGTAATTACAAAGATACTTTTAATATTATAACTACATTATAAAATATATCAGAATAATGTGATAATAACAGTTTGCAGCCAAGTTAAAGCAGAGGATAATATCTGGTATACAGACTGCTATTTAGTGAGGTAGGGGCAGTAATAAGCAAGAGTTACTTCCATTTGTCAATCAAAGTGTAGACATAGGCTTTTTGAAGCCTACAGGAGGGCTGGATTCAGAAGGTACCAAAAGTAATTCCTAATGTTAATGTGATTGGTTAATGTATTTGACAGAGAAATGAGAATACAAGTAAATTCAGTTAATTTTTGTCCCCAGCCTACCATAATGAGGCCGTAGCATATGGCCTTTAAGAGAGAACTGACAAGTTAATGGGCAGTCTTTCCATGAAATCAAGCATCATTGCCCCATCTTGAAGATCATTGGAAAAGTGATGAAAAGGGGTAAGATAAAACCTCAACTGTGATACACGAAAAGGTTCAACTCTGTATCTCAATCAGCCTTTATGAGAGACACAAAACAAACCTTAAAATATCAACCCGTGTCCCTGCCCTTGAGGACAAGACATTAAACATACCATGTAAGACATCTTCTAGTGACAATATGCACTTACACCAAGCTTAATCCATTAATCTTTAAATGCTCTTAAGTTATAAAGCAGAGGGACCAATGCGACTGAAACTGAAAGTGACTTGTGACCCTGACTAGGGGCTCTAATTCTGGTAAACAACACACCTTTTGAAACAATCTATAGTTAAATCAAGTTTCATTCTTTCATCTCAGATGGATTTAAAATTAAGAACTGAATGACAAGTGTAATAGAAGAAGACTATCGTAAACTGCACTTTAAATGCAAGACCCATGTTCTCCTACATAGTCACTGGTGGAGCATAGGCAAGGTGCGAAGGTTATTATATATATATATATATATATATATATATATATATGCCAAAAGAATTCTATCAACATGACCACGTCCTATGACTTTTTAACCCTAACCCTTCTTTCTTACCAAACATACACAAGTCATTTACAAACTTTTGTCAAAATACATGGCTTATTCCTTATCCAAAGTACTTGCAAGCTATTATCAAAGGCAGACAGTGTAAAACTAACATTACTGTGCTGAAATTAAAAAGGTCACAGATGAATGGATATACAGATGGATTACATATATACTGGCTGACAATATCGTAAAATTCTATACTATACTTTTGGCAGTTGTATAAAAATCTTTTCTGCATCCATTTTTGTATTATTTGCTATATGCTATAAAAATTTCCCTTATCTAGGCATTGACCAAAATTGCCTAAGTACTTATTTACAAATACTGCATAAGATTGTTGATTTTTGAGGCATGTTGCTAAATTCTAGACTCCTCTGCACACATGGTCTGGACTGATCGCTTTCTTGTTCTTTTACTTATTGTGCAAGTTACTGGAGCTTGTGGAATTGTTAAATTATAAACTTCAATTAATTAGAAACAATAAACTTAGCTAATTTTTATCTTAGCTGCAAATTTATGATATATTATTGAAAGTGCAGACTTTGTATTTTTCACCAGAGTTTGAATGTCACTGTAGCAAGCAGCATTTGCTATCTTTTAAGTAATTTTCCAAACTGGTTAAAAATTCAGAAGAAAATTTTGCTACCATGAAATTACAGTGTTGTGAAATAAACTCGGGAGACACAATAAACTGAATTTTATTGATTACAAAAAGCCATTCCAACAAATATCTCCCTACAAAGACCACAGCTACGTTTAGCTGTGAAAGACTGACCCATGCTAAGAAAAACTTTATTTCCTAACATTTTTGCTTTAATTACAAATGATCAACATTTATGGGAATTTGATATCTAATTTCCTGTTAAATTTTTTTGACATTTTTTTTTACTTTATCTCAAATAGAGCAGTTGCGTACACTGTCCATATATGTATACCTTAATGCATATACAACAACATAAATTTGCTTCTTTTTTATGACACTGTAGCAACCATAAGAAAGAGTATCAAAACTTCAATGAAGTTAAATTCCTTTTAAAAAAAACATTTACAGCTCAAGAGCAGTTTAAATCCATTTTACCTGTCAGAACTACCCATATTTTATCACCTCACAAGACAGAATTTTAATTTAAGGATACAGATGATCATAACATGATATAACAACAGTCGATCAGCAGTGATGTGTGCCATAGATCCTGCAAATGTCTGAGACATCTTACCACTGACATTCATGCAATGCACCTGTTGTTATCCAATAATTACCATCTACACTCATTTATAAGTCAAGTCAAACAGCAAACAACAAAGATCCTGATCGGCCTTAGCATAATGCACCTGTTGATCAGGGTCTAAGTTGTTTGTTATTCAGATTACTCATAACTGCACAGACCTAGGTCTGGCAGTGCATTATGTGATGGCAGATGTGGACCTTCGCAGTTTACAGTTGGACTAGACTTATAAGCGAGCATATATGGCACAACCAAATAAATACTTGGGCCTTAAAATGTTGTAATAATATACGTAAACAGTTTCTTTTTAAAATGTGAAAATAAACACTACTCTCTGTCTCACTTTTGTTCCAATCTTTTGTATAGTATGGTATTGTCGGTCCTCAGAACAAAAACAATGTCAAACCATCTCTCAGGGAAGAAATCACATCCATGGTAATCCACTATGTTGCCTCCTGGACTCACAGTATCCTCTAGCTCATCTATTACCTGGAAGATGATCGAATAAACAATGCAGTATACGATCTTAACTACTATGGGTCATTCCATTTGAAAACACAAAGGTGTCATAGAATATCATAAGTGGCAAAAAGGCGTAATTTTGGTGTAAAAAGAGTAATCTATAAAGTAAATACAAGAATTACTGCACCTAAGAAAACGATGCATTTTTGCTACTAACCTGGTTCTACAGCTGGTCAAAATTCTTGTCACAAAGGGCAAAATCCATATGGATTACAACCAGAATGCAAACACAAAATATATTGAAAAATTATTTATATTCAGCAGTCATTTTAACTACACGCGTAACTTTTGCTGAATGATCATCAACTGGAATTCTGCAACGAGCATTATCATCTGCTCATAATGCAGTATTTACAATGCTCTCATATTCTTCTTTTAAAGTTTGTAGTTTTGATTTGTCCCTTTTTCTGATCTGACATGTTTTGAAGTATGAAAAGATCCATCTGCTCTAACATTTTCTGTCATATAACATCCACATCTCACACCGTAAAGCATTCTGCTTAACATCGGCACCATTTTCTTTAAAATTATACACTGGTCTGCCATCTAACTACCTTATCAATATAATAAATCTGTGAAGTATATAGGGGTTAAACAATACATACGTGCCACATATCAATACAATTCACAATACAAAGCCTGCAATATGAAAACATCTCAATACATATATGAACTTGATGGTCTTTCCATCTTTGGAAGGTAGGTGGTGCCCTTTTATGTATGCTGACATACTGGTTGTATTTCCAGTATGTAGAATATAGACAGGCCTACAGTTCATATATTTATATGCAATTCTTATCGATGACAAGACAACAAAAATACTTTCAAACATACTACCTGTTGGTTATCAGTGAGGTTTATTCCACCTAGGCCATTTAATGATGGCTTCATTTAACTCACTTTAGCCACCAAGCCCTCTGTTTTGCAATGCTTTCAAAACATCTTATTACCAATTTCATGCCTCACTTAAACTTGGAAGACATTATGTTATCATCTTTCAAACAGAAGAAATAATGCAATTTCCTCATGCAAAGAAAATCTCATCTAGAACAAGGCATGGGAATGAGGATGAATACCAACAAAATCTATCACATTTTACTTCCTGCAGGTTCAAAAGACTGCTGCAGCCACAGGTACTTGTATTTTTTAATGAAGAAGGAAAACTGTAGACAACACCCAGTCCTATCCTATAATTTATTTTTCAAATTTACACAAGGGGATAAAATTCATGAGTGGTTTGAAATCTGACCCCTCGCTGATTCTGTTGTTATGTTGTTGTTATAGGGTTTAACGCCATTTTTCAGCACAAGATAGGCTATACATGGCGGCCAGTATTAATGGTGGAGGAAGAACCCTGGAAAATCCCGGGAAGAACCACCGACCCACGAGAAGCTACTGGCAGGCTTTCTCACGTACCCACGTTAGCCGAGCCTGGACTCGAACTCACGCAGACAGAGGTGAGATGGCAGTGATCCGTAACGGTCAGCGCTTGAGACCACTCGGCCACTCGGGGCCCCTCGCTGATTCTGTGCTAATTTTATTTATTCCAAATTTGTAAAACTTCCTTAATGGAAGGTTCAAACTAAGACATAATACTTATTCCAGGGCATAATGTGCCAATCAAATTTAGTTTAACAACCATTAATGTCATGCTTTAAAAACCCGGATGTAAAAACAGTTCCTCACCTGAAAAACAGATGTCATGACAAGAACAGTTACATAAAAATTATATACTTTGCTGAGCACATTTTTATATGTGGGACTTTAAACTAATTTGTGGGAGTTCTCATGTATCACTGCTCTCCAAGTGTGCAAATTCATACAAATTTTGCATGATTCATGCAACCACACACCATGACAGCATCTCTGTTTAAGTACTTTTACATATCAATTAACAACTTTTACACGAAATTTCTCTGTTGCTTTGCCAGTACTTCCTGTTTGTTGTCCATGGAATAAGCTAAATTAATTTTTTATTCGTGGTTACTGTTTAACTTGGACCAGAACGAGCAACAGCCACCAATGTGAGTTCAATGCAACATATATCAGGATGTGACACTCTAGAAGTGTAGCTTTCAAATCGACCAAAGTAGACAAGATACAATTCAATGCGACTGCAAATACTGTTTCAGACGAAGCCTAAATTTAAAGAATAACAAAGCATACCAATAATAATTATTCATGACTGCTGAGGAATAAAATAACTTGCATACAGTAAGTATCGTTTTGTATCAATTCTCCATTTCTTTTATCAAAATGTGTATCATTACAACAAAAGTACTGATGCATAGATGTATTGATGAATCATTTTACTTCTGGAGGTAAAGTTTATATTTGAAGAAACCTGTCTGTTTTCTTGGAAATGAGTCATATACAGTTGCTATAAATAACAAATAAGGAACGTACTCTTATGCTATTCACATGCAGCAGTCATCTTTTTAAGAATATTCTCAAATTTATGAATGGAATTAAAGAGGCGATTAATAAAAATGACAAAAACAACTTTGCATTGCTTTATTTTTATTTTTTTACTGTACAAAAAAAGCGTAATCCATATACAGACATGTGTAAAATGTAATTTAGTGGCAATAAGCATAATGATTAAACCAAAAGTGTAGTCGTTGCCATGCATGCTTTACTCAAATATATATTCAGAGATGCTACTAGGGTAGCGCAACTACTTTGTACAGGCAGGGAAAAAGTCTGTATAAGGCCACAGTTTACAGGTACAAATCCTAATCAGCAAATATTGTCAATGGTTTACTATTTGCATAAAATAGGGAAACTTGTGCTGCAAACAATAATTTTGAGAAAGAAATTTAAATGAATGCATTTCTGACCTAAACAGGAACTGCACTGACAACAGACATCACAAATCAACATGACAATAGTGTAATCCCTTGTCCAAGTTTTCTCTATCCCTTTCCATCCCATTTTAAGTATTCTGACATTAATTGACAAATACTGGAATACATCATCACCATTCATGGCTTGGTGGTGGCATAGGGCAGCTGCTTGCAAGCAGGTCTAGAAAACTTAAACAACCTTATGTCAACCATTACTTATAAGAAATCGATAGAAAGATAATTTATTTCATCAGAAAAAATGTGATTATAATATTCATCATGTCTGTGACCCAATGATACATGAGATGGATGTGATTATAATATTCATTACATTTGTAACCCACTGATACATGAGACAGAAACCAGCGCTGATGCCTGATATTTGCCATTTGAATTGCTAGCTGCATGAGCAAACAAATCTTGCAACCTACAAGTCCATGACTTTAGCAGTCCAATATTCTCACCCATGCTGCAGACAATCTTGCTTTTTTGCTAACCTGACCTTCCTGTCACAGTCTGGTCATCTCAGTCAGGTTGTCTAGGTCATGGCGTCCACGTGCTAGGAACTATCATGGGATGCAACCACTATTGTCTTCTGCTTGGCCTGATGGAGTTGTTTTCCAATCAAACAAATGCCAACACTTTCGGAAATTTACCAAAATAGTTTTGAGAGGTGAGAAATAAATATCATTAAAAAAAAGAAAATTTAATGGGCACCATTTAAGCCAAGAAAGCTAAGCTCACTGATGAAAAAAGTGGCTATGAAAGGCATAAAGAACTCAAGTGTGAGAAGACACCTATGTATAATTGAAAATAATGTTCCAGCCAAACAGGCTATACACATCACTGGCCACAATACCCTAACTCTCTCTACAGCTACCAAAAACTTAGTAACAACCAAAAATGTGTTATGTCAAACCTGTTTTTTTCTAACTGTTAAAGTTCCCTATTATGCCCCAGCTGAATCAAAGATGTACATGCAATCATAAATGATAAATCATGCACTTACCAATCACAAAGAATCATTCTGCAAGCAGATCTCTCTGTACCATATCCTTGCACTACCAATAGCAACACTTGCCACATCTCCAAGACAGAAAATATCAATTTTCTAAGAAACCGTGAACTTGAAAGTTTATCTGGTTATCTGCTAAGAACTGTGTTTGTAGGGTCCTTCATACATAGGGGTAATTTTACAATCAATATCAATTACGTCAGTATGTCACAAATAGTTTCACCTACTTCAAAGAAAAGGCAAGTTATATATGATAGTGACACAGATCTCTAATTACCCATGGATAATCCAACACACGGTCACCCATACTACATTTTCTTCATTATGGCCCAGAGCAGTGTACCAACTATTGTTTCATTAATCACCACAGAATTTTCTAAATTAGAACTGACAAAATGAAGCATTTTCCTCGTATTAATTAATTATTGTCAATTTCACAAAACATCCGTCTATTAAATGTGACAATACCTCAATACTATCAAATGTTTTATGCTGTTATTTTCTCATGCGTAAAAATTGTGGGCTTTGGATGGACAGATCATGCCACAGCCCTCATTAAAATATTTGTATTAATGAGCCATATGTAAACAACACTTGCGGGTAACTTTATACCTCTTTGTGCAATTCTTACCATAAGTAATAACTATAACTGTAAAGTTGTAGCTGTCTGTGATTAAGGGTGTATAAAACATTTGAAATTATTAAATGAAAGTCACAATGTCTGTAAAGAGAACTTAAGTATACTTAATTCTCAACATATTTATTCCAAGAACAATGTCCAGAAACCTGTCGCTGTTGCAACAATGTCCAGAAACCTGTCGCTGTTGTAGCAATGTCCAGAAACCTGTCGCTGTTGTAGCAATGTCCAGAAACCTGTCGCTGTTGTAACAATGTCCAGAAATCTGTCGCTGTTGTAACAATGTCCAGAAACCTGTCGCTGTTGTAACAACCTGGAGAAAACTGATTCATCGGCAGAGATTTGTCCATGACATGGAAGAGAATATTTCCCCAACATGCCGACATGGCAGCCATGTGATAGCAACAAAAACATCACCGACAAGTGCTCTATGCTTCATGAATCTGGCTTTCTCCAGGTGGCAGTCAATTCCACCTTTCTGATAGTTAATTGGCTGTGGCCCCACACCTCAGCATAAATATCAAAATATCTGCGGTGGGGTGGGAAGGGTCCATGGAAGCTCTGACTACGTAATCCAATTCCATTATTCTCAGCGTCAGTCAAACATGCAATCAAACAAAAAATTATCAACTTTGCTTCTGAGTTTGTTTAAAAATCTTTGCGCAGCAGCAATTAGTCACATAACAATAACACCAGAAGGAGGGTCAGCTTATCTCTTAGATGGCTTCAGGCTTTGTTTTGACTGCAACTACGCATGAAGACATTGGTTCTGAGGCTCCCTTACTTGGTAAACTGCAGCAGCAATCCAATACTATGTTTCAGTAATCTGATAACCATGGGAATTCAAGTCCTAACTGTAAGTTGTCTATTTTAACAGACTAGGAAGGCAGAATTGTAACATATGTATATACCATTATGCCACCTGAATCCATCACAGAGTTAAGCTGACTTGTTTTGGAGTGCTGTTGCTGTTGTCAATCACTGATCAAAGTCAGCGAGAATATGGAACTAAAACTACATGAAATAAGAACAGATAGGCTTTTGACAGACTTTGATGCTGAGAAAGTTAACTTTCAAGACTTAAAACTCATTTTACAGTTTGTCGGTACATGAACACAAACAGTCCTTAATTTCTTCCAGTACAAGGACAAATTTTACTGGTAAAAAGTGACATATACCCAGTGTAATGGAATATCTGGGCACTGCCAATGGGGGTAGCTGACAACCAGCTTTTATGACCTGCAACCAACAATCACAAGTCTGGATACTTAAACCTGGACATGAAAGCAGTCAATCAGAGGTCTCGGAAATGCTTAATCAAGTGTTTTTGGATGCCAATTTTTTTTATCTGGAATGCAGAAAATCACTTGGCGGGAGTCCTCCATATGCATGTAATAAGGGGGCGGCAAAATTCAAAGACTTGACTGTCCTGCTTCAGCAATCTGCTTAGTGGGAAAATGTGTTGATCAGTTAGCTGTGCTGATATTTACAATGACAGAATTCAGTGGCTGAAAGACCCCCTGATGTACATGTTGCCATTATAAGAGTACATCAAAAGAACATGATGCAATAGCTGGGCAGCATGTTCAAAGACTGACTGGTGGCTGGATGGGAAAATGTACAGATATTTACAATGACACAATTCTGTGGCTGAAAGATCCTCTGATGTACATGTTGACATTATAAGAGTACATCAACTTGAGCTTTCTTTTTGTGTTCATTTTCGAGTGTAGCTGAATAAACAGTGCACGTGACCTCAGAATCAAGACATGCTGAGACTTATACAAAATGCCATTCACAAATCTGGATAAGTATTTTTGGGTTAAATGGCAAATTGATGAAGATTGTAATGAGATTCAGAAGAGTGTTCAAGTTGCTAGTGTAAGAAAGTTTGTGATGCCTGGTTTAGTGTTTGGAATAAGACATTTTCTTGGATTGACAAAATTCAGTCTCACTGATGGAAAAACAGTGTTTAAAGAATGTAGAAATTTAACTCAACGGCAAGCAATAGTTCTTCTAATCTGCAAGTTTTCTAGGACTGGACTGCAACTTTTGCTGGTGGTACTACTATTTTTACGAAAACGGGAGTCCTGGACTCCTAGTTTAAAAGTCCAAGCGAGACCTCTGGTCAACGTCATGGTCTTGAGTCCACCTAATTTCTCTGACGGACTTCCAATATTCCTTCTACTGACACTGCCCGATGTCTTTACAGAAGTCGTGTTTAACCCCTCCAAGGTAAATTCAAATGGATTAATTCCCCTGAAGAAGAAATGTGACATATAACCACTGCAAGAAAACTAGGAAAATGTTTTATGTTCTAAAAAGCCATACTGTGATTGCCATAATGCTGAGCAAGTTAACTTTCAAAACTTAAAAACTCATTTTACAGTTTGTCAGTACACGAATACCAACAGTCCTTAATTTTTTCCAGTTCAAGGACAAATTTTTACCGGACTTCTGTAACTATCAAAATGAATCTGCAAAACAATGGGAATAAAATTCAAGAAAACTGAGATAAAGTTTGGTCACTTTTTTTTATCACCTACCCTATCTTCATCCAATATAGGACACTGGTACTGGGCATCCCATCCTTCATACAACTCCTCCTGTTTTGCAAGATCTCCGACATTGATATAGTTTAAACCAGTCCTCTGTGCCAACTCTGCTCCTAGAGTTGTCTTCCCTGTGCCTGGAGTACCTGTTTTTTGGAGGGAAGAAAAGGACAATTGGATCAATCATTAATTAAATCAACTAGAAGAATGGTGATAAAATTTGCTCAAGTGAATATACCCCAGCCTTTCCTGCATTACACCCACAGCACATGACAAATGAGTTTATATTTAAAATACAGAGGACCACATGGATCTTACATCATTTAGCTGGCCAACATAACTTAACAGCTGACAACTTCATTAAGCTGACTAATATAAAATACATATCTCCATATTTATTACGTGGAGTTCATCTTGACAAAAGCACTTTCTAAACATAAAGCTTAATAAACATACAGTCTCTTGATAATAATCAAAGCCATCTTCATTCTGATGATAATAAATCCAACAGAGTGAACATATGGCTTCATGAATGGTAACAAGCTCCATTAGATGCAAGATCACCTCCTTAATATCAACTGACCTTACTACTTTTCAAAGCTGCCCTTGATCTCTATGATATAAACCTGTAGTCCAATTCTGATTAAAACTGGATAAGAATTAATGCTTCCAGAGCAGTAGTAAGCCCAGCCAATCCCATGCAAGATCACCTCATATATATATATATATATATATATAAATATATATATATATATGGCTCTTGCTTATTACTGAAACAGTCCAAGATATTCATGGTAGAAGGATATACTCCGAGATTGATCAAAAACAGATCACAAATATGGATTCCAGCAGACACAAGAATAAAATGAATGAACAAGCAAACAAACAGCACCTGACTGTAAGAAGGGAAAGGCATTAGGATTGAAACTTCTCATCAAGCTACCGTTTTCCTCTACTTTATCAGCCTGCACACTTTCTATTTGCATCGTGCATAAAAATATCACTGTCCCTTTCCAACCATCTGCATAATCCGGTTTTGAAAGCCAACTTACTTAGAAACGAGTTTTACTACTGCTACTAGCTACACTCTAGGTATATTGAATTATCCATTTTAAGAGTAATATTACTTTCTCTGGATTCATTATTACATATTTATGTGTTCCTCAATAAACCCTAAAATATTACCCCAGGGGCTGATCAAAAGTTGACATTAAAACAAATATAGCATGTAGTCAAAATTTCCAACATTTGGAGATCAGTTTTCTCATTAATAATGGAAATTTGCAAACCTGTCAAAATAGAAAACATTTGTATAGTAGGGGTGAAACAATACACCTGTGCCGCATATCGATACAATTCTCGATAATACGATACATATCGATACACATATGAACTTGATGGTCTTTCCATCTTTGGAAGGCAGGTGGGTGCCTCTTCATGTATGTTGACATCCCTGGTTGTATTTCCAGTATGCATTCTACAGATGGACATATAGTTATCATATATTTATATGCAATTCTCTTTCATGAGAAGATAACAACAATACTTTTAAACAGACTACTTGTTGGTTGCATTGAGTTTTATCCAATGTTTTAGGCCATTTTTAATAGTGGCTCCATTTAACTCCCCCTGTTTTGTACAACATGAATGATTTGAAAACATAGTATTATCAATTTCGTGTCTCAGTTACACTTGGAAGACATTACAAATTCAGAACACTGAACAGAAGAAATAATGCAACTTCCTTGTGCAAAGAAAATCTCATCTAGATCAAATCCAGGCATGGGAATAAGGTTGAATACCAACAAAATCTATCACATTTTATTTCCTGCAGATGCAAAAGACTGCTGCAGCCACAGGTACTTGTATTTGTAAGTGGTGAATGAAAACTACTAACTACACCCAGTCCTATTCTATAATTTTCTTTCAACTTACACAAGGTGATAAACTTGAGCGGTTTGAAATCTGCCCCATCGCTTGATCTATGCTAATTTCATTTATTCTATCAGCACCTTCATTCACGGGTTAAATATCTCTGCATAAAAAAGAGAAATTCCAAATTTGTTTCCAATGTAAAATTTAAGGAGAGATGATGACAGGATTTTATCTTAAGGTTGACCTCCCCCTTTCTCAAAGCAAAAAGGAGGGGAGGAAGAAATGGTCATAGGTCAATATTTATCTAAACTTCAATATCTGCCTCTCTTCCTGCCTGCTACACTTTCTTATAGCTCTATTAAAATCATCATCTATGACAGATGTCACCTCTAGTTGTTTAAGCATTAATCTGTTAATTTTTAATTCTGAGCATACTCTGCTCCTTTTCTATATATCAATATTGTTCTGTGCTTCTTTTTGAAGGGGTATATACATAGCTAGTTTTTTTTCAGCTTGAATATGTTGCGAAACTGATCTTTGTGACTGTTATGTACAATTTTCTAGAGATCACATATATGTATTATCTTTTGGATACATCTGCTCAAAATAGGATTTTTCACCAACATAAACTTCCTTTGTTAAATCAGTAGTTTGTTGACCACTATGCCAAATTTCTTATCTGTTCCACAATACTGTACAAGAGTATTTAGTCCGTCAATGCTTGTGCAGACAGAGGTATTAAAATAAATGTCTGTACTTCTTAATTGCATTTTTTAACCCTTTGTTTATTCAATTTATCTTAATCCTGATATGGATACATGTATATGGTTTTGTAACATGATCCACAGGGTGAATTTGATTAATTAAAAAAATTTAAATTGCATTATACTTTTAAATTGTCTTTATATTAATTAGGCTCAGTATTCTGTACTTTGTACATTTAATTTCAAAATATCACAGAAAGGGTCATGCCCTCTATTTTTTCCCATCCAGTATGTACATCTGACTTGTATTTAACACCATTTCAGGCTCAAATTCATGCATTTGCATCTCCATTAACACTTTCCCAGCTCCAATAATCTGATCTACTTCATAACTTTAAAAATTATTGTCATCATCACTATCATCAGCAAGTATTTGCTAAACGAAATCGTATTAATGAACCAAGCAATGATGTCACAATGATAGCAATGCACCTTCTAGTTTGGATTACATGCTCTACTCACTTAATTCAAAATACTATTTCAGGCAAGGCATATCAGTTAAAAATTTTCAAAAATATCTTAGAAATGGGTACAACTGTAGTTCTTTCTAAAAATGATGACAATGGTATGTCTTTCAGGAACTTACAATGAATGATTTAATGAAATGACTGTCTTTTAACTTGCATAATTCACACGCTTTCTCAACTGCTAGGCTAGCCTATCGAAAAAATGTCGGGATAGAGCCATTCATAATTTTTCAAATTTGTAGGTTCTGTTTGTTTTTAATTAGGTTTCTTCCATCTTTTTACGCTTTTGGGGGTTTCTAAGGTCAAAATTAAATTTTAGATTTTTCAAGGTCTGCTGTGGACCCTGCTGATTACTCCTAACAAACTATACAGACCCAAATATGCTGGCACATTATACAACAGTATCTCTGGGTCAGTGCAATTTGCAGCTGGACTTGTCTTATACGAGAGTATATAAGGTATGTCTATCATTTGTGTTCCTTATTTCATTTCCACACAATAACTTAGGTTCTCTACCATCTGCTGTTACCAAACTAAGTAGGTAGCTTGAACTTTGACAAGGAAGACCCCCAATGATTTCAGATGTATGCATGTACATAACAGCATTTAACAGTACCTCAACACAAATCTATTAAAGCACAATGAATAGGTTTTAATAGTGTGACATGATTCAAATAAACTGTTAAATGAACACAGGGCTGCTTGGCACAGAAAAGTATCAAATTCACAGCTCCAACATAGGGTTGGTAAACAAAGCATACCATCATTACAAGCTAAGCGCTCTCCACTGGCAGATAACTAAGAAATATTATTTACGAATTAAACCTGGCTCACAAAGAAGGCAAACATAAATCAAATCAGAATTTTTACTGCATCAAACACAGTGTACAACAAAACCCCAAACATAATACAAATACCAGTTGTTCAGACTTGCACAAAAATGGAAGCAATATAGCTACTAGTAAACACCCATGGGTAAACAACACTGATGGACACTTCAATCAGCAGCAAGTAATATAAAATTTAATATTTTAAAGTATAAATCCAAACAAATGTCAATATTAGCATCATGTAATAAATACCATAATAAAACTGATAAATGCTGGGAAAAGTTCTTCAGACGACTGTGGTGTGTTGGATACATGTGCTGATGCATTCCCTAAATCATATTATTTTCTGTTGGACAACAGGGATCTGAGCATGAGTTTTTTAAAATGGTAAGTTGTCCTGTTCCACATGAACTATACTCGGTTGAAAAAGAACCATATATACAAGAAGAGGGTCACATGGCTTGGGGAGAGGGCCTGCTAAGAATTTTTCTCGTTTCATTGTGTCAAAATCTATATTATTAAAATTTAAGAAAACATAATAAAGCGTTTGCTAATATTTTTGGTACTTTGTAACTTAACACTTTCATTGTGTATAGATGACGATTCGCCTTTTTATCCTTGCTGTCCAATTAAGTACGACCCTAGTGATTTCATTACATGAATTGTGCTAAAAATAAGAAAATGTAAACAATTCGTATAAACATCACTCAAGTTTTATTTTGCTTTCTTTATCTTTAGTCAAACATATGTAAATCGTAACACATTCGTTCTCATGAGTAGTACGGCAAAAACATACGCATTTCGGTTCTTAAGGGAAGTTAAGCGTATTTCGGTGTTCACTGTAGCCATGAAATAGTCGGTCCCTAACCACCCCTTAAGTTGTGAAACTGGGTGACTTTCTATCATGCTGAATGATTATTTAGCTCTTGGAACATTGTCTTCTTTCACGGGCTGTGGTAATGGTTAATTACGCGTTGCGTCATATCCTCCGAATCAGTAACTTGTCCATCGAAATTAGGATCTCGCTCATTTGGTTTATTGAGCTCGTATATATTTTAGTACGCTTATATGACTGGTACAATTGGTTTATTTCAATAACTTATATTTCTACAGATTTTGTCTTCATAATAATAATAATTTTCCACTTGCCTGTTATCAAAACATTTGGACCGTTAGGTCTTCTGCTATCCATTTTTAAACACGTGCTAACATGAATGGTGTACTGACTCGTTCTAATGTACTTTTAAGTTCACAGGATATGTCATAAAGCATAATAGTGTAATAAATGAAACGAACTGGAGGAGTTTTATGTGAAATAGAACCATAGAAATGTGTTTGGATTGTATACCTTTTAAATTAATAACAGAAACATAAATATTATGTTAGATATAATTATAATTGAGATATTGTAATAACTGACATGCTTTAATCATATTACCTTAAATGGGAATAAAGATTACTTCTGGAGACAAGGAAAGTCATGATACGAAAAAAAAAAATCAGTAGTTTAATGTAAATGCGGAATGGAATCACTGTAAACTATACCTTTTTTTCTTAATTTTTCAAATATTTAATGACATTTTACTTAAAACTTCATGCAGGAATTAGTTTACTAGACCGTCAAATTTTTTTATTTTTTTTTTAAAAAAAAAGTCAATGCTTCAAGCGATGTTGAAAACGTGTCGAGTGTGTATGATAGGTAAATAAGTAATTTAAGTTGTACTTGTTTTTCCTTTATTTACAGTTACTGTATGTATTGAGTCTTTGTGATGCGCAATGGATTTTCGACATACAAAAAGGAATTATATCTGTAATTGGATGTATTATTTTGCTTACAGTATATATATATATATATATATATATATATATATATATATATATATATATATATATATATATATATATATATAGTAACATACTAGAGTTAGTTAATTTCAAATAATACTTGAAAGCATTAAAATGATAATTGAAAGTATTATTTGCTTTATGATTTAATTTGGCAAACCCATACTCACTTTTACAGACACAAGATTCCATTTCGTATGCCGAAATTCCGTTTTGCATTACGAAATTACATTTATGAAAATTATTAGAAAGTTTAAATATCGTATTTATAACTTCAGCTTCTACAATGAAATCTTTCAAGTTAATAATTTAACTGTGGATCCACAGAAGAATCAGCAATATTAATTGTCCATGCATCATCTCGCATGTAAATTTTCCAGTTTTCAATTCAAATTTGCAACAGCATTGAAAGTGATCACAGCCTTCTACTTTTAACAATCAAATAAACTAACATCCGCATGGTGTTTTAAGTAAAATAACATTAAATAGTTGGACAAATTAGGAAAAACAATAACAGTTTATGATGATTCCACCCTGCATTTTGCATTTACGTATTGAATCGTTTTTGTATAATGAATTTCGCCAATATTAACTCTTAAACCCATATGAGGAAATATGATGATAATTTTAAATTATTACAATATCTCGATTATAACCATTTCAAACACAATATTTATGTTTATTTTATTAATTTCAAAGGTATATAATCAAAAGTATAGTTGTATTATTTTATTTCACTTATCCATTTCGCTCCGTTTCGTAAATTGCAGTATTACCTATTTAAGAGCTACCAGTTTTGCATGGTAGAACCAGTCCCAATGTATACACAACGCACACGTTTTGAAACCGGAAACACTATAACCACAACACGTCAACTTGGAACTTAAACGGACTTTCAACCTGACACTGGAGAGATGATGTAAATACGAGCGAGCTCCTAAATTGTAAGGCTACAGTAGGGTCTTGACAAACAAGATGGTCTCTGCCTTTTTTATTGTATTTGTTTCTGACATGACTTAAATCAGAAAATAAAAAGGCGGAGAACAGCTTTTTCGTTTATGTCTTTGTGATATATTCCTACAGCTGAGATGTAAGACGTTTCCCCTGATATTTATGTGTTTTTGAGTGCACCCCAAAACATTAATATCAGGAGATACGGATTATTGCACCAACTGGTAAATGACGGGAAAAAGTTATTTTTAATTGAAAACCTGTAAAATAATGTCTTTTATGTAAAAGCTAGATGAGAATTTACTAGTATTTGAACTTTATGTAATATAATATGAAGTTGAATTTTTAAATGATAAATGTGGTTTTTCATTGTTTTGCTTAAGTTACTTCTAAATGAGATGCGACTGAATCCATGTCAATCATGTATGGTGCCATGCAGCCAATTTCATGCAAGTGTGCCAAAAGACTCGACCCATTCGCTAACTTCAACTATAGTACAAGTCACACAGGTCATGTTTGCACATTTACTCATTTTAAATTAAATATAAATTGTTCAGTTAAAATTTAACTCTAATTTTCTTTAAACAAAGTCTGTTCAGTCCTGATTATTGAATGTTCTGCACCTTAACTGTCAGTAAGAAACTTCCAGATGAAAATTATCGATCTCGATGGTCTTTTACAATGGTGGCCATATACTTAACTTGGGGCAAGAAAAGGACACGTTGAGTGGAATCGTCACAATGTAGGGTAGTATAGATTTGTTTTCAATATGCATAGCATTCATTGTGACATCACTACGCATGACATTCGATCCTGATTGTACTGGATCACACATTTAGGTTTATTTTGTCCAAAAATGTCTACATACTTTAACTTTGATTTTGCCATATGCACTTATCAGGCATTATAAATAATGACCTTCCAAAGGAATGTGGATGTGTATGAATCCAAATGAAGTGAATACTTGCCACTTAAAGTTATGTAGAATCAAATTCTAAAAAATGACACCAATTACTGAAATAGTCGGTGTTGATGCCTACATGACCCATTTGACTTGAACTATAAATTGAACCACCACAAGTGTGCACCTTGACCAGTACTTACATGATCCCGTAAACATTTATACCAGAATGTACAATGTCATTTTTATTCCAATCATGTTTAATGTATCCAAGAATTTTAATAAATAAACATAATACATCATTTATACAAAAAGGGGTCTATTACTCTCACGTGCACTATAATGACCATAATTATAATTCTCTAGTGCAATATTGCGAATGACATCTGCATCTGTAGCTCAGTGAATTTTTAGTATCTCAAAAGATAGCTAAAATTAAAGAATTTGTTTTTCATGCACGAATGTTTTCACCACCATTTATATCAACATACAGAGAAACACCACTTATTTGATCAATGGTGAATAAAGTGGTCTGTGTACATTAATTCACTATGATGGTCCAGAAGTTGTAGAAGTATACATTGTTTATACAGGGATAAATGTCCTGGAAGCCATTGCATGACACAGGTAAACAAACATCATCTGCATATCTAGTTTTCCTTAAACTGTTTCCAGTTTCTACTTCAGCACTCAAAATGCTGATAGCACAATGCTGGGGCTACTCTAAATCTAGATTGGAAGCCCCTCTTGTATTTTAAATGAGTTTCCCTTTGGGTCTGTCAAAAAAAAAAAACATGCTATCTAATTTTTTATCAAAGAAACTTTGCACCCACCGATGAACTGCAACATTTTTAGTTTGAAGTTTTAGAAAAACATGAGTAAATTAGCCATATTCAGCATCCTGGTGGTCTCCATTTGTAGGTCCAACCACATTATGAAGATTGTCAGCTTAACTGTATTAAAAGCTATAGACTTTGTGTGTACAAAGTGAAGCACATATCCTATGAATGGGAAACAGTACTATTTCTGTTTGCTTTATTTCATTTCTTATGATTAGAACTCACTCATATGAATAACAATAAACTGTCTGTTGATCATGCTGATTTTGTAATGCATCACTAGTTATATAGATATAAAATTTACATAAAATAACACATGTCATTATGGCTTATTGATTTCTAGGTCAATATAAAATATTTTCCAGCATCTGCAACAAGTTGTTTTAAACTAGGCAAAACATAATAAATTTAAAGGTTTAATTCCTGTTGAAATAGTTATGTAAAGTTTTGCAAACACAACGGTTTGTCTGTTTAATTTGTTTGTTTTGACTATGATTTGTATTTGCCTTTGAAAAAGACTCATTAAGAGTCGAAAACGCTCAGGCTAGTTAGATGCTAATTTTACACTGTTCATTGTCAGTTTCTTGCATTTATCTTAATCAATCCTTGACACATGTGATCCCTTGCTAGGTTCAGTGCACTTGAAAGGACTGTTATTTGCCATATGATTTTTATTCTTTCTATATATGTATACACAGCACCAGCTTTGTTGTTTGACCATTATAAGGTAAGCTAGGGTGTTATAAAAGCATCAAATACAATGGTTATCACCATAAAGGAACTGAGTTCATTACATTATATTTAAATCCATTTAGTTCATAGAGTTAGTAGCAGCAGATTCTATTGATACAGTGTTTCCAGTAATTGTGACACATCCACAGTACTATCGTACAAACTAATTACGAAACTACCACTTTTACAGATTGATATAAAAAAGCCTAATACCTCTCTGGCTTATTTCTGTTTTCAATTTTGCTAGAGAAACATTGCAATTTTTGCAGCATTCAGAAAATGAAACTACTATAAGGCCACCAAATACTCATACCACAGACTAAACATCGACCTGATGACAAAGCTGAAATTATACAGTTGGAGATCAAAAGACCAGAGGTGTGTGCCTCAATTATTCAAAATTCACCACATGAGAATGAAGAAGTTGTGCAATTATTGGAAATCTCCTTAGCTGTGAGCCCTCTTCAGCAGAATATGAATGAGGGTACAGTCTTATGAACAACATAACAAGTATAAGGGACTGACTATTTAATTTTTCTAGATGGGGTGGGTGTGTAACAAAATATGGCCTTGTTGATTAAGGGGATTTTGAGTCAGGGCAGGTGATCTTAATATATAAGCCTCTTGCCCTGGGCCTGTGTCTCAGGTGGCGCTCACCAGTTATTATGTACTTTTGAGAGAGTGATATATGTAAGGTGAAGTTGTTTGCATTTAAAACATGCACAGTGGTGAGAATGTTGGCATACCTCTATGCTACTTTCGTGTAATGTGGCTGACATTTCTTTGGATATTGTACTTTTGGAAACTGTAAATGATCTTAGCACATTGCTAACTAAAATGACTGCTCCCTTGTGCTCCAAAACTCAACCTGAATTTGTCTAAAGTGCACTATCCTTGGCAGCTATTAAAATAGGGAAAATGAATTTTGCCAGACTAGACAATACCAGCTTCTGAAAGTGCAATGAATGAATTACCAAATATATAAAATGTAAAAAAGTTATCGGCTCTTTTTTTTACAATTTACCTCTGAAGTTCAGGAAGTGAAAATGACCAAGTGGAGCTAGCACTTTTTTGAAAGGTGCACATCTGGAGTAAGGCCAAGCTGTATACTCTATAACCCATATTACACCCATCAATCATACACCAAAATAAAGGGAATTAAAGGTTCTTTGAACAATACCTAAGATATACAAAGTCTTTTTAAATAGCCAGTATAACTAGTGAGGAAACCAGGGGAAATTCTTTTTCTTTAAAATTCTAACCCTATGCTAAATAGAAACTGTAGAGCGCCACCTTAAAACAAATATAAAATTTATGCAATTATTTTTCTTATTTTCATATTATTATGTATGATGTTCTGAATAAAATGGTACATTAACATTGATTTTATTCATGAAAATAAGCTAATTATGCTTATTTTGCTCTAGCTTACATAATTTGCCATGAGGCATGTTTGTGTGAGTAGTGATCTTAATTATGGGGAAATTAGAAGTCTTAGAATATAGGAATAAAGTCAACTTAAATTGAAAACTGTTGCATTAAAGAAAAGAAATATATAGTGAAAATGTTTCTTTTCATTTATTTGCAATGATATCAAAAAATAAATGATGACAAAGCAAATTTGCTTTCTTCCATATTAAACAATAAGTTAATATTTTACCCTTTGACCTTTGACCTTTATGAACCTCACCTGTTCCATCCCTTTTCAAACTGTAAAATTTATTGTTGACATCTCAGGAATAAATATGGCTAGTTTCATGTTCCTGTCTTTCAGCATAACATTGGTTGCTATGTTGACAAAATGCAATGCGCATTTTTAAAATAGCTCACTTTTTATCATAAGGTGGGGGGGGGGCTGTACCTGTTGAGACTCTGACTCTAATAAATGCTGTTCTGAGGGGGGAAATACAGGACAATTATTCAAAAGGACTGTTTTGATGCTTGCGACTTAAATATTTCAGCCATACAATCAAAATTAAATCATATAATAATAATACCTATATGCTTTTTAAGGTGGCGCTCACCAGTTATTATGTACTTTTGAGAGAGTGATGTATGTAAGGTGAAGTTGTTTGCATTTAAAACATGCACAGTGGTGAGAATGTTGGCATACCTCTATGCTATGTTCATGTAATGTGGCTGACATTTCTTTGGATATTGTACTTTTGGAAACTGTAAATGATCTTAGCACATTGCTAACTAAAATGACTGCTCCCTTGTGCTCCAAAACTCAACCTGAATTTGTCTAAAGTGCACTATCCTTGGCAGCTATTAAAATAGGGAAAATGAATTTTGCCAGACTAGACAATACCAGCTTCTGAAAGTGCAATGAATGAATTACCAAATATATAAAATGTAAAAAAAGTTATCGGCTCTTTTTTTACAATTTACCTCTGAAGTTCGGGAAGTGAAAATGAGCAAGTGGAGCTAGCACTTTTTGAAAGGTGCACATCTGGAGTAAGGCCAAGCTGTATACTCTATAACCCATATTACACCCATCAATCATACACCAAAATAAAGGGATTTAAAGGTTCTTTGAACAATATCTAAGATATACAAGGTCTTTTTTAAATAGCCAGTATAACTAGTGAGGAAACCAGGGGAAATTCTTTTTCTTTAAAATTCTAACCCTATGCTAAATACGAAACTGTAGAGCGCCACCTCAAACAAATTTCTTTGAGCACTGGAGCAATTGGACAATGGTGGACATCAGGACAAGGAGGAAAACACTGCTTTACATGAAATTTGAGAAGCGAATCAACTCACGAGTCACTTTAATATGATTTGTTTATTTCTTTTCATAATTAAATTACGGCAAATTCAATGTTGTTTCAGAATAATAGTATAAAAATAGGTATATTTAGGGCACATGGAATAGGATTTGAGGCTAGTGGAATTTGAGTTAGGGTTAGTGATTTGTGAAGTAACTTACCCTGAACCTGTTTCTGAAAAATTTTCTTTGATCACTTTAAGATAGTAAAAGAGAGGTCCCTTTTGGAGCTAGGGCTTTTGGATTTTTTGGATCTTTTTAAATCACAGTCATGGGCCTGTGTTTGAAAATTTATTTATTTGAGTGCTGTACTTTATGTCTGTGTATGGTACAATTTGTTTAATGAGTAATAAAATCTATATTTTGATTGAAAGAGAAAGCACTTGCCTGTGAGAAGTACTTTGTCTGGTAGGATTTAAATAAATGCATAGGGATCCAACCCCCAAGAAATCATAAGAGGGGCAGCTGCATTATGACGAAATGTAAAACAAATATGAAAGTGGATCAGTCCTTTAGAAAGAGTAAATCAACAGATCATGGCAGCATAAAAGAATTTGCATATAAACCAACCACTCTGTTTCAGCATGTACCAAATGATTGCTATTGTGCAATATTTTGATAAGAATGGTGTTAAAATCATTCATGCACAAAATGAATTAGACCATTTTCATTCCCAATTCTTAGCTGATTGAACTATTACAACTTGTGTTTTTCAATTTTGTTGTATTGAAATTTGCAACAGGCAATTTTCTGGTGTTCTTTTAAAGTGGGATTTGATCTACTCTAGGAAACTTAAGTTATTGATGCCTCTTAAAATTAATTGTTTTTCCTTTTCTCAGTTTCTGATGTTTTTTTGTTGTTTTTTTTAATTTCAAGGAATTGCTTCATGGTGAATTGTAATCTAATCAGAGTTGATTGTATGATTTTGAGACAGCCTAAACTGAGGGTCCAGTTGACAAAAGGTGAGGGTCCAGGAGGAAAAAGTGAGAATTCAGGAAAAAGAGAGACCAGTCAAAAGAAATAGCAAAAGAATGAAAGCTAAACAGAGAGATGGAACTATTCAAGTATCAAACAAATTTTGGTGTTCTTCAAGTGATGTGTGTGTGGTAATAAAAATGACCATACCCAGACAGTAAATACTTGCTTTAACATGACACATCGTAACCCAGTTTCATCACCAATGCACATCGTTTAAGTTCATATATGAAACCACAAATAGCTGATACAAATATCAACTAGTAGTATCATCGTGTAGCTTTTGAATTTTTCTGACTGATATGAGTAAAAGCCTTCTAAACACCATGACTTTACCCTTGAATCACATGTAAGTTCATGATTTATGCAAACTCTTGGTAAGCTCACACAGACACACTCATACAAATTAAGTGCCACAGTCAGGCCAGTACCCTTCTGGGTGGATTGATACACACTGGCAGACAGTATCTCAGTTAACTTGGCCTGTATATCAATCACTTGATTGGGGATGCTAATGCCTCAGTTCAATTCTATATCTGCGAACAAATTCATTGGTGGCTTTCAGTTTCAACCTACACAATCTTGAACTATGCCATGCTAATTATTTTATCCTCAGTAGCCACAGAGTGCAGTTTTTTAATTATATCAAGACTGCTTTGTGGCACCGTGAAATGTTTTGAATAGACTTGTATTCATGATAATGTCACTGTAATGAAATTATTTTACCGGTGCTGCCAGGAACACTGGTTATTATTAATATGGCTCCAACAACAATTTTGATTGGTGTTTCTGTAACAGTTGTTGTGGTTGTGATACCTGCCACATACACACACATTTCTATTTTGCAAGTAGTGTAGTTTTCTTGATTATATCATCTTGCAGCTTTTGTTCCAATTCAATTATTTTTTCATATCAGTAAGTTTGAGGGGATATCATAGTTAATAATGTGATCGCCAAGTGTAATTGCTCAAGGACTTACTGTTAGGTCTGGAATATTTTATTTTTGGTCTAGACAAGGTATGGAATCTTTTTTAAAGTTGTGGAAGGAACCCCAAGCACAGAGGGTCCTGGGGGTTCAGGTTAGGCATTTCATCATGTCTTCACTGACTTGCAACAACAATATTTACTAGTAGTCCATACAAAACCTTAAACCTCTTCAAGTATAGACCTTGTCCCGCAGATAAGCCAATCTCCCTTCATACAGGCTTTTATTTTTTTCCTAAATTATTCAGCTTATACATGAGTATATTCAGTAAGACTAGCTTGAACAAAACCCCTTATATTGGACCTTTAAATGAATTTTAATACCTGCTTGGTAATCATACTGTTGTTTCATTTATATATAAATCTTTGAGCAGAGCTCTCGATATTAATAAATATTTGTTTCAGCCCGTTCATTTGGAACTATTTGCTTTTTTTTTATTTTGAAGGTGTATTTTGAATTTGTAAACCATGCCTTTCTTAATGCATCATCCAGCTTAGTGACCGTGACTTATTCAGGATGTATTTGATTTTACAGAAGACTATTTGAATGAGTGAGTGTTCTTGCAATGATCAAGAACTATTATTTTAAACATGTATAGGACATCCAAAACTTTACCCATTAGGATGGTTTATTCTGATCAAATGTGTCGTCATAAAATGTGGGCTTTGCTTATGACTGAACAATACATAGACTAATGCTAAAACTGAAATTAATTTTGTTCCTTTCAAATTCAAATGCATTTTATAATTTCTTTATAAATTATTTGAGTAAAATACCTAAAAAGGCTTCTTATCTAGAACTCCAGCTGACCATATGGATGTCTCTGTTAAATTTTATGATCTACCCCTTATACAGTTAGAGGGTTTGCACCAGTTGCTCCAATGTTTTGAATAGGTCTGAATTCTTTGCAGTAGTTTTGAAGGTAAAAAAAATAAATATTACCTATGTGGCAGTATTCACTTTTCTCTTCTGCCAATGAAATTTCTGCACAGATTAAAGAAAAAAATATAATGCAGAATGCTACAACTGGCAGAGTCCCACTGCTTGAGCTTGATTTTTTTAATGGTAACCTTGATTTTCTATTTGAGATTTTTAAATGAAGACCCTAGGTCTAATCTTGATGCCCTAGCACATTTATCTTGGCACATTTGTACTAGTGGTCCAGAGTGGCCGAGTAGTCTAAGGTACTTGCCTTTACCGATCACCAACATCTCAACTCAGTGCATGTGTTCTAGTTTCAGGCTCAGTCAACCAGAGTGGGTATGTGAGAAAGCATGCCAGTAACTTCTGGTGGGTTCTTCCCAGGATTTTTTCTGGATTCTTCCTTCACCAGATAAACTAGCTGCCAGGTATAGCCTTTCATGTGCTGGAAATGGCATTATACATGGGATGGATGGGTACTTGGCCTGGCCACCCAGACCTGGCTGGGTTTTGCACTACCCAGAAATATCCAGCTTGGCCAGGTTTTAAGATAAGATTTTATCTCGCTGTATCAGTTAACCCCAGCCATTAAAAAAATTTAAAAAATAAACCAAAACTCTCTTTTGGGTTGATAAAATTAGTGGTAGGGTGGGGTAATCAGACAGAATGTGAGTAGAGAAACTCAGCCAGGTAAAAACTAACCCAGGCTTGTAGTTCCCTGCTTAGCCAAATTTTCCTACCCACCCATCCCTATGTTAAACCAAAAAGAACAATATTTATTCTAAACTTAAGTCAGATGAAGTGGATTAAACTAACATTTTAGTTAATAAACAGTTTGCTATGGGAACAACATCTGCAAATTTAATGTGATCATCATGTGAAAATTCTAGTCAGTGACTGAAAGTCATTTTGAGAATACACCAGTTTAAGACAAAAATTTCTTATTGTTTTGAAATAAAATTCTTGTTAACCTGGAATAACTTAGTACATGATCTTTTGTTAGGGTATAACCTGACTATTAATCTGTTAAAATGAAAACTTACATAGACTCATTGTTTGTATTAGAATTTCCTTTCATGAACAGGCTGTACTGAAACCAGTGTTTGATGACAGTATTGGGATTGTAATGGCACAGAGGTTATGGCTGAAGAGGAAAAAGCCAGCTGGGTTTTCATCAGGAAGCGTATTGAAGAGGATGTTCTTGCTGTGGATTTACAGTGGAGTCTTTTTGTTGCAGCTTTAATGAGTTATAGACACGATTCAGTACTTCGCCCATTTCCACCTGCATTTCTAAATGGACATGATGAGAAAGATATCAAGTCCTTGGTAAATTTAATATAGAAGGTTCCATTTCTTTCCTCAAATTAACATCAAGTTAAGTATTTATGGAAATCACATGTATCGTTCAAATTATTTACCAAGGAATGCATAGACTAGTATGAAAAATAAGCACCTGTATACATTGTATGTATATGTCTTGGCAGTAAAAAAGGGAATCTGATGCAGCATTCCTTCATTGTAAATTCCTTCATTATAACACCATTCCTGTTATAAGGCAGGTATTGTCATGGGTCATTTTTCATTATGTAATAGTAAGATAATACATACAATGTAATTTTTTATAAGGTGGTCACACTGTAATGTGATATGTAAAAGAGGTTTTTATGGAATACTGTATTAGGATAACAAGATTGCATTTATTCCACAGTAGTATATGTTTTGGTACAAAAGGACAAAACTGACTTCACTTTCTTGTGCATTTTTCCCTTAATGTTATCTTCTATAGATCTTTTAAGAATTTCCAAACATTTTATAAAAATATTTTATGTGCTTTCTTATCCCCAGTTCCTATCTTTGTAAAATATCTTTCAAGAGAAATCTAGCAATGCTAAAAAAAAATTTTATGGATTAATTGCAGATGACTGAGACTGACTTTTTGTCATATGCAATATCAAAGCATATATATATATATATATATATATATATATATATATATATGTATAGTATGTACGCTGTATCAATGATATACCACAAGATGTATAAATTTTTCATTAAAAGGAAACAAAGCTTGCTGAGTTTCCTTTTAATGAAAAATTTATACAACGAGTGGTATATCATTGATACAGTGTACATACTGTACATATATTTTATTTATATCACATACAAATACATATATTTGACCTTTGAATGGAGTTCAGATTTACTACAGGCAGCCGTGTATTGACCTAGTGAATGAACTCCTCACATCTCCGAGTGTGTCCGCAACAAAATGTAGTTCTATGCATTTAGTGGCTATTTGCAATCACCTCTGCATATTGATAAGTTGATTGTTTTCTTTTCTTGGTTTCTATTTTTCTCCACATTGATTAAATCAATATAACACACACTTATGATTTAAACATGAAAGCTGGTTTTAATGATAGAAGTAGAGCGCTAGCAACACTTGGATAGGTACGCCTTTCACATACTGGTGCATGGAAATTAATGTGGAATAGAAACTAAGCCAACTGATGAACCAACAAGAGGTAATTAAAATATTTTAATATATTTACAGTTGATCTAAGCCATTATTCTGCTTTAGCAACAGTAGAATTGATCATAAACTCTCTCTCTGTCTCTCTCTCTCTCTCTCTCTCTCTCTCTCTCTCGGGTTGGTTTGACTTTAAAAATCTGTCCCTGTCTCTGTCTCTCTCTCTCTCTCTCTCTCATCCTTTGGTCGGTTTGACTTAACTTTTACCATCATTCATAAGTCCAGAGATATCGTGGGATGATAAAATAAAATCCTCTACATTCGTCAATTCATAGATTTTAGCCTGTATCTTGCTACTATGGTCAAGGGGGGGGGGGCCTTTGGACATTTTCATATTTAAATAGTAATAATCGATTTTTTAGAACATTATGGTATGTTTAAGAAAAAACAAAAGAAACATAACATTAAATATATCACAGTATGTGTACCACGTAACCGAGACATTTACTGGTTTGCAACATTGTATTATTGATAAACACTGTAGATAAATCCCAAGGAAAGTGCACACGTATCGTTACGACGAACCATATTCTTGCAGGTTACTTGGTGTAATTTCTATTTCAAGGTTTTAATCCAGCCTAAATTCTTTTTCTCTCTCATTCCACATTTCTGCACAATTTGTCTGTTATGCATGAGAGGGGAGGGGAGAACAGAAAGCAGAAAGGATTGTGATGAAAATGTGTACCATATTAAATTAATTTAGAAAATGGGGATTATTAATACTTTTCATTGTTATTTTTCATACATCACTAGTGATTAATGTGTGGATATTGATCATTGATCTTGAATCAACTGTTGACGCTCGCGAGAATGTTTATGTATGCTTATTATTGCACCATGGGCGGATCACAATTTGATATACCAGTAGTATTGGTATATCAAATTGCTTTATACCAACACTTTAAATGGATGTTATTTTTTAATGTATGTGGTATAAATATATATATATATATATATATATATATATATATATATATATATATATATATATATATATATATATATTAAAACATATCAAAGTAATATTTATGTATACATTAAAAACATATCAAAGCAGTATTTATGTATTGATTAAAAACATCAAAGCAATATTTATATATACATTAAAAATATATAAAAGCAATATTTATATATACATTAAAAATATATCAAAACAGTATCTATATATACATTAAAAACATATCAAAGCAATATTTATATATACATTAAAAACATATCGAAGCAGTATTTGTGTATTGATTAAAACCATATAAAGACAATATTTATGTATACATTAAAAACATCAAAGCAATATTTATTTATAAATTAAAAACATATTAAGGCAATATTTGTGCATACATTAATAGCACATCAAAGCAATATTTATATATACATTAAAAATATATCAAAACAATATTTCTGTATACATTAAAAATATATCATGTCAATATTTATGTATATATTAAAAACATATCATGGCGATATTTATGTGTACATTAAAAACATCACAGCAGTATTTATGTACACATTAAAAGAATATCAAAGCTTATTTGTGTATACATTTAAACATCAATAAGCATTATTTATTTTTGCATTAATATATTAGAGCAATATTTGTGTTTAATTACAGACTTATCAAAGCAGTATTTATGTTTACATTAAAAACATGTTTTTAATTGCAGGAGAAAGTTGTAGAAACAGTTTCTACTTTGTCTGACTTGAAGCAGTGTAGCAGTTTCTCAACACAAGCTTTGAACTTGATGAAATGGGTCCTTGATTCCAAATCCTTCAGTTTAAAGACATTGGATAAAGCACAGGTAAAACCTTTGATGTTGAGATTTCTCACTATCTCATTAAATTCTCATTATAATGTCAATTTTTATAGTCCAGTACTCTTATTCAGTTGATATTAAAGGCAGAATAAATAATTGGTTTGCAATTAATTGTAAAATTAAGAGAAATGCAAGCATGCCTTGAAAATATGAATTCCAATTCCAATGAAGATTTTTTTCCCTTAAAAATAAGCACACCATGAAAATGACCTGCACAGTCATACTCAGTCATTAACTCGCTTTTGCTTTAGTTCCGCATTTAAAATTTTGTGTGCAGTCAAGAAACTTGATGAATATATTCAACATGAAAATTATTCAGCTTGGGCAAATGTAGGTCACAGTGGCCTACATTTCGTGCTCCAATGATTGTATCACTTTCTTCCTCTGAGCTTAGCTTCTCTGGCACTGTTATATGCATAGTCATGAACTTGGTGGGTGCATTCATTTTAGAAGGCTAATATCAAACAAGCATTGCAAAGAAAGCAGGTCATAGCTACCTACATTTTCTTTTGACACTGATTATATTATGTTATCCTGTTGACCTCCATTTCTGAGAAACCTTTACTTGCATAGTCATGAAACTTACTAAAGGAAATCATTTTTGTCATACCAGGGAAGTGTAGGTGAAATGTAGGTACATATGTCACTTCTCTTTCAGTGTTGATGTTGACAGAGGTGGCATTGAAGCAGCAGCTAGGCATCAACATCAGGCTTTTGCGTTTAGCTTAATTTTCTAATACAGTAACTGTTGATTGTACATATGGTGCCTGATGAATGCATCTGGATGTGTAATGCTGCTCATAATGAGTGAAAGTAGGCCACTGTGACCTTGTTCGTTTTTTTGTGATTATGTATTTACAGTAATTAAATGTGCTTGGGGTATTTGTTTTAAAGGTACTACTACCATAGGTCAGAATAGAACACAATGACACATTCTTTATGTTGCAGTGATTATGGCATTTTTTTTCATTTATTTCCATCTCTCTGACACTGTTATATGTACACTTGTGAAAATTGATGGGTACATTTATCTTGAGTTTTCTGCTCACCATGGAGCAAAGCAAATCACAGTGATGTACTTTTCAAGTTTTGATTTCAGGATATATTGAGTTTTGGTGTTAATCCTAATCCTATTTCTCAAACATTTTTGTATAAGTCATGAAACATTTTGGGGAAAATTCATTCCTTTTAGAGACTGGTAGTCACACTTATGAACAGAAGGTTGCAATGACCTGGTTTTCTTGCTGTAGTGACTTTGCAATGTAATTATAATATACACTAATGGAGAAATTCTTGTTTACTTGAAATAAACTGTTTTCAGAGTATTTTTAATATATGCTCTGATGTGAAATTGGTTTTTAATTGAAATAAATTGTTTTCAAGAGTAACTCTACTATAATATTAAGGAAAACTTGGCTTAAAAATGTTAAATTTATTGTTATTTTCAATATTAAGCATGCTTTATGCAACCAAAGGTAAGAAAGCTTATGTTAGATTTTTTTATACTTTTTACAGTGAATTTTATGACATCCCCTAAGTTACAACTCATTTTTCAAATTGACAGTTCCAAGAAGTTACAATTCATTTTTCAAATTGACAGTTCCAAGAAGTTACAATTCATTTTTCAAATTGACAGTTCCAAGAAGTTACAATTCATTTTTCAAATTGACAGTTCCAAGAAGTTACAATTCATTTTTCAAATTGACAGTTCCAAGAAGTTACAATTCATTTTTCAAATTGACAGTTCCAAGAAGTAACAATTCATTTTTCAAATTGACAGTTCCAAGAAGTGACAATTCATTTTTCAAATTGACAGTTCCAAGAAGTGAGACAGAAAGCTGGAGATACAGGGGATGTGCCAATACCCAACTATATTTTTGAAGTCTTGCCAAGTGATTTGGCTCAAGAAAAATTTGAACAGGTTCGAAGGGGCAGACAACTTTTATATGGCTACCATGGCAGCAGATGTGAAAATTTCTATTCTATATTGCATAATGGTCTTGCATCACACATGAATAAGGTACATAGTTTGATTTTTGTGTTGCTTTTTTTTATACAATTGATAAATGCTACTAAAGCAAAATAGTAATCACAGTTCTTTTTTTTCCATCTGATAACAATTTTGTGTTATTATAGATTGTGTTTTATAGCACAGCAACACAGGAAGGCTATTTAGTGCCAAGGCAATTGGAGTAAAGTACCTTGCCTAAGAACACACCACTTTATAACACTACTGCATGTTAATGGAGTATGTTGTACACAAAACTACAATAAATAATGGATGTAATAAAATTAAACCATATTTTATTTAGTGCTAGGCCATGAATGGCTGCATTGTCCAATTTTGATAATTGACTAAAATGGAATACCAGAAATAGTTTTCAGTACCCTTTGTTAGACATCATTAACGTCATGGCCCAGAAATTTGAGCTAATTTTAGATGCCTGCTTGGTCTAGTGGTAAGTGTAGCTTCTTTGCATGCAGATGAACAAGGTCGAATCCCACAATGTGCATATACTTTTTTCTTTCTTTTTTTTAGCTGTTGTATCTTGAATTAGGAAGGAGAATTAGGTTACTACTTATATTTTCTGTGTAATATACACAGGACACAACAGAACATAAACTAGACTGCTGACACTATTGCACAGGATAGAGTAAGAAATCATTTTCTTCAATCTGTCATACATTTTGCTAGCCAATACATTTGAGCACAAAAATAAAAGAAAATTTGCTTGCTCCAGGTAAATAATGTGTATGTCAGTTTGCAGGTGAAAAACTTGGGTATTTTCACTTGTTTCACCAACTTGATAAAATATGTTGATCACTCATTTCAAGCAAATATCCTCTATATTTTGCTCTCATTAAGCACACCCACTTAAATTACATATTAATAATTTCAGGCAGATATCCTCAATATATTTTGTTCTCATTGTCCAGAAACTAACATCAACGGGACCTTGCACTGTAAATCAACTGGAAGAGTTTTATGATTGTTATTGGTCATAGTTGTTCCCAGGGGGTAAATTCCCATGAACTTGTAACTTGTTTTTATATACACCAATCAGAACACTTCTGGGTTTTCTTATAAAACAAATTCACATTGGAAAACCATCAATGGAGTGTAAAAAAGGGACACTGCAGGAAAATGGCAGAAAATTTGGTCATATGATGAAGTGCAGCCAAAATACTTTATAATACTTTTTATAGGATCATTCTCACAGATTAAGTAAAAGAGTGTCTTCAGATATGTTCCAACATAAAAAGAGAAACTTGAGAATGTTTCAACCAAGAGCTAATCACAGTAAGTAGCCATAATGAATGCTTTAATTTAGTGTGATGTCACATGACAGCATTTGATAAATGAGATGTATGTATATGCAGCAGCAGTATCTATTTCACGGCATTTTTTCTGATCATTGGCGAAAGGATGTTCAGATTGTGAATAAACCTTAGCATATATATGTAGGTAACTTGTATACAGACATATTTTGGGGTTAAATAACTAAAGTTATCAGTATCAGAGTAAGTCAGTACACATTTTGTTAGAAAGTTTGCTTCCTACATGTTTTTAAAAAGTTTGCTTTCTTTCTGGGTTTTACCCATATTATGCTAGAAGTTTTATATGCCCATCTTAAGTTGGACTTGATATAGTGTTTTCTCTCTGCTTGTATGTGAAAAATTTCGCTTGTCTGCCCATAACTCAGTGATGTTCAGAGCGATTTTCTTAAACCTTCACTGATGTATATATCATGACTAGAAAGTGTGCAGTATACCACAACCATGCACATTGCCTCATGTTCGAGGTTGCAGCAAGGGAAAATGTGACTTGTATCATTGTCTAGAGTATAACATTTGAACAACTGAAATACAGTTGAATGAAACCTCCACCACTTATACATTATAACTTGGCAGTATGTTGCATACAGCAGCCATTTATACTGCTTTAAGCTCAAGGTCAAAGCAAGGGAAATGTGTAAATCAGTAACCTCTGTCATGTACGGTAGGTATAATGTTTGAACAAATCAGGATATTAAAATGAAACATTAGTCTCATTTGATATTTGAGTTGACAGTCTCTCGTGTATTCAGTCATGTTTGATGTCTTAAGGTCAAGGTCACATGGATTATGCAGTGGTCTGTTTCCATATCCATGCTGTGTTTTTTTTACCCCTACATACTACATAAAACTTTCCCAGGTCAACACCTTACCATATAATAGTCAAATCCCCAACTCAGAGATCAAGGAGAAGTTGGAAAAAGGTAATGAGCTGGCATATCTTGTACCATTTGTGATACCTGCATTTTTGTGCATTAAGAAGGTATATTTTTGATGATCATTATCTCAATTCTATTTGTTTCAGCAGCAGTTGTCTTTTACTGTAAAATCTAGATAATATATACATACATACATTAAGTGATCTATCAAGAATAAGCAATTATGGATCTTTTCAATTTTCTTGTTAAAATTGAGGACAATTGCAGAAATTAAAATAATAATAATCTTTTCTCCTAAATTCTTCGATTTAGCAGGTATACCATATTTCTTATATCAATTTTAATATACACATACACACACTCGCACGTCAGACAAGTGTAAAAGTAATTTCAGTACAAAACTTAATATGTATTTATCTATTTATGTATATATACACACATTTAACCAATTTCTGCATACAACTTTTGGATAAATATGAAGGTAAATTCAGTACGAAAATTAATAACTTGTAACACAGTATATACTGGATGAAATTTCATTATTGATAGATTTAAATTATATTTTAAACATTTAAATTTTATAACAAAACAAAAACGGGTCATAAAATGCCTATTGTTAAGACTTTGAAGAATTTATTTTTCTTTCAGGTGTCAGTTTTTGGGGAGGGGACATACCTATCAAGTGAACTATCTGTTTCCCTCCACTACAGCCCAATGGGACTTGGATGGGATCAGAGTCTTATAGGGAACAAACTGAGTTGTGTGGCTGTGTGTGAAATGATAGATGACCCAGCAGTTAAGTGTCAACAGAAACTAGGTATTCCACCCCTACCATATTTTCTTTTACAGTGGAAAGGTTTATCTTACTGAAGATTCAGCAATTTTTAACCTTTATATTTTTGTCATCCATTTTAGGAAGAGGTTATTCCTGGAGTTTATTCCTTGACATTATTAGAAATATACTTTTAATCAGCACTATAGATCCAGAATTATGCCGATTTGCCTTTAAACCCTATACCTACCTTCTTAGCTTCCTTCCCACATACATATATTCATAAAATACATACACAGACATGCATGCATCCATCCATAACATCACTGTTCCAGTGGCCTGAGTGGTTAGAACAGCTGCCTGGGATACAAGAGGTCACAGGCTTGAACCCCGGCCAAGTCACACCAAAGACTTACAAAAATGGTACTAGCAACTGCCTCGTTTGGCGTTCAGCATTAAGAAGTCATTGTTAGGATTGGTTGGCCTGGTGTCAAGATAACGTGACTGGGTGGGACATAATGCCACATGTCTGCAGAATGATGCCCCAGTGCTCGAAATCACTATAAACTGCCACATTGTAGACATTATAGCAAAATGACTCAAATTGTTAAAGCTACATTAAAAATCAAAAATCCACACATGTACATACATACATACATACATACATACATACATACATACATACATACATATAAAAAATATAAAGGCATAAATAGTTCAAGACAATTCAGTAAATTATTTTAATTACACTTATCAAGTTGGTCAATTAATATAATGATCTGAGTGTGAACCAATGAACAGAATTCAATCAAAATCATAGTGGTTAATTTGATAGATTTATCACTTATTCTGCTGGGAAAAGTTTTAAACTTGTGCATATGCTATAATTGTGACCTCCAAATCAGCTGTCTACAAAGTGACATCATCATTTAGGGTTCACTGCACTGTAAAGAAGGACCTCTCTCTCTTACCTCCCCCACAATGTAAGCTATAGTGACCTATATTTTCATGCATAATTTGATTAACTAATTACCCCTTAGAGAGTCTTTTCATTTTTGCCAGAAATGTAGATAGAAAGCACATTTTGAGCGATTACTTCTGATTGCATCTAAATGCATCTGTTTTTGAGACATTTTCTTTTAGCTGGATGCTTACTAGATATATAAAAGATGTTGTTTGTAATTGCTTGTGTGTAGAAGGGTGAAAATTGCATCAGTGTGTGTGAAACTTTGACTTTCCTGCTTTAGATCTAAGGCCGAAAATTCAAAAATCCGGACCAATAAGTCTTTGGTATGACTTGGCCAGGGTTCAAACCCATGACCTCCTGCATCCAAGGTGGACATTCTAACCACAAGGCCACCAGAGTGGTCCTGCTTTGATGTATCATACATGATGTTGACAAGACAGATCTCAGGAAAAGGGTACTACTACCTCATGATGTGTAAACATAGTATTTGAGAATAATGAGTTCAGCAACATTATATTTGACCCACAATCTTTATGATTTACTGATGATTTATGTTGAATTACATTTAAGCAGGATCGAGTATGTATGTCCATCCAACCTTTAAAAAAATATACTTTGCCAAAATAATTACCAACTACAAGACAGTCCAACTATTTTGGTGAGAAAAATGTTCAAAGAATAACTTGCTGCAGATGAGGGCACACAGAAAATTCTCATAAAAACACGCCGTTTTTGCGAGTTATTTCAGGGCATTTTCTGCTAGGCCATGATAAACTGGTGCTTTAGATAGCACCAATGTGTATTAAATATTTTTGTTATCTTTACCATTATCTGCTACAATTTATACATAAATTTGAAATTCATTTATTTGACCAACATTATTTAGCTGTCTTTTTAAGGGTGGTAGTCAGAATTTTTAATCTGGTGATGAGTTTTTTGTTTTGTTTCCAGAAACTGGAAGGATGTTACTACTTGACCCTATTGAAATAGACTTTAGGATTTGTTTCCAATTCAGATATACAGTCTAGCCCTATGTCAGCAATAGCACATTATGTGACTTTTCATTTTTCAGAAAAACCCTTGCATTTATTAGGCAGATTTACAATGTATTTTCAAATTCTGTATATCGTCCAAAAGTCTGGTTAAACATGCTTGTAACCAATGCATCTTATTTTGTTCTGAATAGATACAGCCTAATTTTATCCAATGATTGAAAATAAATCCATTGCATTGCTTTCATCATTGCTAAGTTTCAGCCAGTAAAAATGATTTAAGATCTTTTGATATGTTTTTCTGATTCCTAAAAGACTGGACAGTGACGTTTCATGGGCTTGACTTAGAATTTCTTGTTAATACGGTATAGGAATAACAGTTTGATAGCTAACTGACCACTCATCACCAGCAGTACCTCAGGTGGCCTCCATTTCCTTACAAGGACCCATTCTTCACGATGTACAGTCAAACCCACTTATCCTGACCCCGGTTATCTTGAGAACCTGTGTTTGTGAAGTGTCTTGGTCCAGTCCTGAAAAATATTATTCTTTGTTATGCAAATTTTTCCCCGCTTAGACCCTGTTAAGTACATAACCTCGTTTTGGTCTGAAGTAACACATGGACCCACTTAATTCGATGAAATGCAACTTTTAATGTCCATCTCAGAGAAATTTTACAACAAACGATCTGGTGTTTCTGCTACTACCAGTACCTCATACCGGCAAGGATAGAAAAAGTCAGTATAAGACCAAATTTTACTGATACAAATGCTAATCAACCAATCTCATCAATGCATGGTTTATCACTTGCATAGAGTGGAGAAAATTATGTTGTAAACAATACTTTAGAGTAAGGAAACTGAATGAATGCATTTCAGACCTTTACAGGAGCTGCGTTCATATTGGACAGCATCACAAGTCAACACCACGACAATATAGTTCGTTCCACACAGCATTGCAAATTTTATTGTATATTTAACTCAGTAAATTATCAGGTCAGCATCATTAAATATAGCTAAAAATACCTAATTTGTTTTACACTGTATATTTAAAATGAATTAGGTACTTTTAGCAACATTTAATGATGCTAACATGGAAATGTACAGAATTACAGATAGGATAAAATTCACGATGTTTTGTGGAACAAACTGTACTGTAGTGTAATCCCATTCCAATATTGCACTGTCAGTCACCAACTTAATCCATACACAATTAACATCTTTGGTTCAGAGTTCACTTATGAAGTAAATAGTTCCAAGCGTTTCCATGCTTGGGGTGAGTGTATGCCGTCAGCTTCAGCATGGTTAGATTATGTGACCTAAAATTATATATAAATAGAAATGGGCACAATTCCATACCAAGCTGGTAAACCCCCTGCCAACAAAGATGTGGTTATAAATTTGTTTTGAACAAGAGTAAATAAAAGCACAAATGGTATTTGAAAAATCCATAGTACTCGGTATTTTTTAAATGAAATTGTCCATCGCTGTACCATGATTACAGATTCTTCTAAGCAAACGGAACAAAGCAGAAAGTGACTGATATGAGTAACATCTATGAAACAGAAAGAGCAGTGTTTTCATTTGTATTGTTTTATCATGAATCAGTTATTAGAGCCTTGCAATCTATCAAAGTCATAAGCCAACTCTCCTTCTGGCACTTTTATTGCCGTCGGTCACTGATCTAAGTTGGGAGGGATATGGGACAACAACTGTATGAATAGAATAAGTTGGTTTCTTACAGAATTTGATGCTAAGACAGTTTACTTCAAAGACTTTAAACACATTTTACAGTTTGTCAGTACATAATACTGACAGCCTCATATTTTTTCCACTACAGAGGCAAATTTGATCGGTAAAAACTGGCATACCGGTGTAAAGGAACCTCTGATGATCAAAAAAAACGATCGATTTTCATGCATAACTTTGGTCAGTTATATTTTGATACCAGTTAAAGTCAACACCAACAAAAGAAAATACTTTTAAAAAATGTGCAGTCCTACATGCACATGTCCTTAAATTGGCCTAGATTTTGGTCAGCGTGAGAAAACTATTGCCTTGCTGAGGCTACCAAAGGGATGAGGCTATTCACAGGGAAATAAAAAGAACTTTAAACCACTGATATTGTTGTAGTAACTAAAGTGTTGTAAAAATGTGTGACTTGTTTCTTAATCTCATTTAAAAGACCTCCAGTCTTTTTTTCTGCAACCTGGTATGACTGAATTATTATTTTTATTGTGCATTAGAAATGCCATTTGTTTTAGCAACAAAACTACTCATTTTTGGGGTTCTTCAGATACAAAATCATTGTTCTACAGTAGATTTGTCAACTAGACCCTGATATCTCAGGACCAGTTATGTCAGCAATTTTTTTTTTACACCGCCGACATAATCAAGATAACTGGCTTTGACTGTAACAAGTTCTTTCTTATGTAGCTTTAGTTTCACTTATAGCCCTCTGAAACAAGCTGATCTCTGGATCTTCTTCCTGTATGACAACTAGTGATTGTCTTTTATAACTCTTATTAGATTTAAGAGAATGTGTAGCCAAAATAGTATCACTGTCATTAATTCTTCCTGACTGATCCAAACTTTAAGCAAAAGTGACCTCATTAAAAGCCTGACCCAGAATGGTCTCTGTTAAAGGAACAACATCCTTCTCAATAACATGCTTTGCCATAGCTCTAGTAACTGTGCAGGCTGGATAGAAACCAGGGATTTCTGCTTCAGTAGGGTCAACTCATTGATCTATACATGGCTTGTCAGTTACAAGTGCATTAACTACTACCTTATCTCATGCTAGGTCATTATCTAGTAACAAATGAATGCTGTCTCTGGGCAAAGAGGTTTGTTCTCCTATAATCACGGTCCCAAAACTAAGTCTGATTACACATTAATACAGTGAGAGAAACATTAACAAATCCTTAATCTGCTCCTGTATTAGAGCACTTTCACTAGAAGAAAATTTTTCAGACATGGGCAAAGTATTTAATAGACTAGAGAAGCCCCTCTGCCACCCATTACCTTGCTAAGAGTAGCCGACCTAAATCACTAACAAGTGATAATGAGTCACCAACAAGTGACACTGAACCTTTCTGCATGAAATGTTTGTAAATCTCCAGAACAAAGTCAGACTAGGGTAGGCTAGCTCCCATTCTTGTATTTTCTTTCAATGCATAATCATGACCTTGACCTCTTAGAAAGAAGAGCATTTGCAATTGCTCCATTAGAATTCTGTTGCCTATATTTCACTCTTTAGCAGTCAGAAATACTTGCCTTTTCCTCTCACAATAAGTGCATGTTGGATGAGAGAAGGTTTTCTGATTCATTTTATCAGAGATTTGATTTTTCACAATTACACCAGCTTGAGGTTTGTAAGTATTCAAATGAGACTGAAATAGTTCCTTGACCAAAACCTGTTGAGAGGAAGATTTATTTAGAAACAGAACCTTGTGAATCAATGAAGAGTCATCAGCTGCACCAGCTGCCTTCTCAGAAGTTTCAACTTCTTTCTCATCAAAGCAAGTTTTAACATCACTACTGACATGATTATCCAATTCTTCAATTCTTATCTGTGTATTTGCATCAGCTTTTCTTCTACCTGAAGCAGCTCTCTTGACTTCACCATCCAACCAACCTAAAGCCTTCACTTTTATTATCATTTGTACGAAGACCTGCTGATGCTCTTAGTTCTTGCCCTTTGCAGAAATCTAACCTCTTTAACCTTTCCTTTTCCCTGCATATTTGAATGCTCCTCCATAGTCTTAGAACAGTATATCCTAACAAAAGGTTTAGAACCTAGAGACTCTCTCTCTCCTCCTGGGTGGATCTATAATAAAATTCTCAACTTTGGATGTCATGGTGAAAGCTTCACTATTAATTTCCCAGCTATGAAATCAAAATATCAGAGACTACTAAAATTTCAAACAAGGAAATTCAAAACTTCAAAAAATAATTTTCTGAAATATCAAAAATTTCTGAAATATTAAAACTTCTAAAATATTTAATTAAAATCAAATCCTGGAAATATTCAAATTAAATTCAATTTTTTTCGGATGAGTTTTCCAATTATTCTGTTATGTCTAGGGATTTAATCTAAGGTCACAGTACAAGGCAACCCAACAAGCAATCAAGTTTCTAAAATATAAATTAATTTAAATATTTATAAAATCAAAGAAAGTGATAGAATTAATAAAAACTTACAGTTTATGAATTCCTAATATGTAATCCTATAATCCTAATAATCCTGACATGTTCTATCAATTTCTCACTAATCCGGAAACTGTTCTAAGGAAATCCAAACATAGCTTGTATATTGCTTGTGTATTACCATTATAACACTACTGAATTCAGCAGTTATTAATGCAAATGTTTTTGCTTCAGTATAATCTCATGAACATAGACTATCACTGAAGTCCTAGAAAGTTTCACAATAATCTGATTGAAATTAGTTACATATTTAAAACCTTGAATATAATCTTTAAAGAGTAGTGACTGTTTAAATCAATGATTATTCACTCTGCTATATCCAGTGAATATAATAGCAATGAATCAAAAGTTTTGTTTCAGCAACTCTTACATAGCTAGCATAACTGCATAAGAATAATCATGGAGCATGTATTTTCATTATATAATGTCCTCTTGCGTTTCAGATAAACAATCACTGATTCAGAATTACTTCTAGAATTTCTCAACAATTAAATCTTATTATTTCAACATAACTCAAATTTATCTTAAACTGAAACAGTCCCCTGTTCTGACTTTAAAATTTCATTGAACCAATCAATTACTAGATGGGCATGTCAGGTCAGTTGTACTTTTGATTTCCAAAGCTTGCTCATGTTACCCAGAGTCAATACTCGCATGTTTATCTAACCTGCTTCAGTTGTTTATTTCACCCAGATCAGCCTTGTAATGATTGAACTCTTACTACAGGGTACAAATCTACTTTTACAATAGTACTAAACATTGAATAAAACAATATAAAATATAACTTCATAGTCTCAAATAATTTCAATAAAAAATTATATTATAAATTCAAAAGATGATATAAAATAGACCTAGATATTCCATCTCATATTGTGCCAGTAGATCTGGGTCCATGCTGTTTGTTAAAAGTAATCAGTAGAAAAAACACAGATCCTGATGCACTGGCACATTATGCAATAGCAGATCTAGGTCTGTATTATTAGCGGTTTAATCCAGCTTATAAATGAGTATGTGCATTATACCAGAAAGAGTCACCAATATATTTATTATCCAAACACCCATAAAGGTCCTAGGTAAATGGACCAAAAAAGGTTGATAAAAAATATCTTAGCTTTTTTTTATTTTTTAACTGTTTTAGCATCAGAGAACAGAGGTGTCAAATCAGGGAAGTCCCGAGCCAATGCCGGGAATTCTGAAGGAGGTGAGGTTCCAGAGAAGTATTATGTGGTACAGAACAATGATGTCATTAGAGTCAAATATCTCCTGGTCTATGCACACAAATCTCCTGTCAAAAGGTACATTTTATGTTTCAGAATTTTACGTCATTTTTAACTTTACATTTTTAGTAACCACATGCAGACTGGAAATATTGTTACACAGGAGTCATTCCAGGGTTAACTCTAGATTGGTAGAATGCTCCTGTGGCCAAGTGGTTAGATGCAGGAGGTCACAGGTTTGAACCCTCACCGGGTCATACCAAAGATTGATAAAAATGGTACTAATAGCTGCCTTACTAGGCGCACAACATTAAGAGGTTAGTGTTAGGACTGGTTGGCCTCAGTGCCAGGATAATGTGACTGGGTGGGACATCACGCTACATGTCTGTGGCATGATGCCGCAGTGATAGGCATCACTATAAACTTCCACACTGCAGACATTGTAGTGATATGACTGAAAAAATGTTTAAGTTAAAAATCAAAATCACACACAACTCTAGATTGGAGATGAATTAAATTTGATGAAAAATAAGCTGCAGGCTACACATGATAGCAAAATCCTGGCCTCATTACCTACTTTTGATTGCTTATCTCAACTTTTAGAAAATTTTTAATAACTCTTGTAAAACATGGCAGTTACCTGTAGAATCAAGAGTACATTAAAAGTTGTTGTCACATGGATGGCCTGATCAGGAGTAGACAAGTGATGGAACAAAAGCCATGAATGCTCTGAAACAGCTTTTTTAATCTTAAAATGATCATCCTGTGTGAATTCAAGGTTGTAAAATAGGCCTGATGCAATATTCTTGCTGAATGTCATAAGGGGCAACTGAATGGAGCCAACCTGTTTGATGTTTTTAAAGGGTTCAGTGCCATTTTTCAGTGTAAATGGTAGAGGAAAAACCCAGGAAGAACCACCAACCCATGAGAAGCTACTGGCAAGCTTTCTCATGTACCCACATTGGCTGAGCCCGAGACTTGAACCCACACAGACAGAGGTGAGATGGCAGTGATCCACAATGGTGAGCGTTTTAGACCACTCAGCTGCTTGGGCCCCCCAACCTGTTTGAAAGAGAGGATGCTGGAGTTGAGTAGAGGAGAGGCAGAAGATTGCCATTCTGATGGAACACTGCTTTAGCTTCAACTTCAACTAAACGGGTGGTCAGAAGTGCCAGGTTTGATTAATCAGCTAGTCATGCTAAGCATTGGGGGTTGTGTTAAAGATACTGAATTGGACTCCTTTTCATACATATTTAAAATGTCACCTTTGTGATAAATCAGCAGTGTTATTCTTCAGAAACCATGCAAGAGACATAATCTTTGAGGGTGGTGGCAAGGGACAGTTGAGTCAAGTTTCTACTTTGTTTATGAATATCATGACATGAGAAACACATTAAATTAGCATCTCCTTGTTGAGTTCAGAGGTGGATGGGGAGCACAGGTGATGAATTTTTTATTATGCCACTATAGGAAAACCATTAGTGCGAGACCTAGTCTCAAAAGGAGCAGAGATAATTCAAACTGTGACATTGATTCCAGAAAAACTTAACATCAAAAGCACTATTGACAAGTGGTATCCCTCATATCAAATAAATCAGATGTGATATTGTGCCAACTGTATATTGGACACACATACGTGACCTTTGGACAACTCCTTATGGGTGAAGCTTGACCAAAGTGTCAAATCTGCCACTATCCACTGACTGCAGAGCTTTGTTTTTTTGAGTGTATGAAGTTTCATTCAGTGAAACAGACATATTTTGATGTAACTGCTTGAAGAAATATATCACTTGAGAAAATCTTGGACTTTTTAAGGAATGCAGTTTATACAAGAAATTTTGATCATTCTTGAAGGATTTTATATGATGTCTTTATCAGTTGTTTTATAAACATTTACAGAATTTTACATTTTTTTTCATTTTGTAATTTAACTTGTACTTGATTATGCATTTATTTAGAAGGTTTTATCTTGCTAAATTTGAGCGTTCAGTTCAGTTTAACATTTTTCAAACTTAACCTTTTGTTGAACTACATAACCACTTTTGTAGAACTACATAACCACTTTTGTTGAACTACATTTTTGTGCCGAGGTGCCGTAAAACACTACTATGTACATACTTAACACAAACCACATTGGTTGAATATTAATGGATTGTAGAATCAGTGAAAATGAAGTAAGATGAAGGACTATTTTTTAAGAAATAGCTTATTTTAAACAAATTAAAATGATTATCATTCAGACTGTAAAATGAAATGATGAAAGGTTGAATAATTATTTGAATGAAAATTCCCTCTTCAAATAATGGATTGCCAAAACTGACCATTCATATACTTGGCTACTGAAATCAAATTAACACCCCAACTCCCATATGGGCACAATTTCTTTTGATCTCCACGCAGGCAGATCCTTAGCTGAAATTGTAGTGAACTGTGTTTTTCCATGTCCCCTCAAAATATTTTCTTATCAAAATGTACAGGTGATGCTCAATTTATTCCAATTTGATTTAAGCACTTTCATTTTAACACCATGTATGATGAAGAAATAACATTCAGTTTTCACCACTGTGCTCTTACACCATTGCTGGCGCAATGTGCTGTGACTCGTGTGCAGATCACTTCCTTTCATTTACATTACACAGTACTTTTGATTATGCCAATTTTGATTTACACCATAACCCTGGAATGCATCTATGGCATAAATCGAGCATCACCTGTACATGTATCTATAAATGAAACTAATTTTTGCAAATCATGATGCCAGTGTATAACAGAGTAACTAAAAAAGGCAACAGAACATAATCAAATACAATTTCATACAATTATAATTGCTACGGCATGTTGACTAAGTTATCTTTTTAAAGTTAAACTAAATGTTACTGGAGAGAGGGAAATATAAAAAGAGAATGTTTGTTCTTACACTTGCTTGTCACTAAGTTAGTGCCACTATAACAGTGTAATTTTCATACAAAAGTCCCAAGCTATGGGAAGGGAGTGGATAAAATCAGCATTAATCATGTTTACCCTAATTAAACCCTTTGATTCTTGTGTTTATTTGGTCAACTTTTTCTGCTCTTAAACATGTAAAATATCTACAGAATGTTAATATTTACTTTATTACTGATACAAATACAATCAAAGTTACACATTCACAATTCTACAGTTTTCAGTTTTAAAAAATTGTTCATCTGGATGACAGATGATCTTGACAAAATCCCTGATGGGTGTGAATAATCTGCATTTTACTGCTGTACAATCAAAAGAGTGTGATGTGGTGTTAAATTTTACTGACCTAATGACAAACTAGAAATATTCTAAATCAACTGACTAAATGCATGTACCTTGCATGACAGAAAGAAAACTTATAAATATGTCTCTACAAAAACAGGATATAGCCATCAAAAAGATGTCCCCATAAAAGGCAAATGAAATGCTTTGTTCCCACACCAAAAGCAATCACCATTTTATATCTGTAAGAGCTAAAACCAGGAATGAGATATGCATAGTAAACATAAAAACTCCGCGAACTGTATTTAAAAAAAACACACCAAGTAAGACTGCACGCATTAATCAGTTCAATAGGAATTATACTTCAGACAAGGCAAACCTAATGGTTAAATAAGTGCACATAATAAATATATGTTTCAACAGAATTCATGATGTATATAGATATATAATGAAACAACCGAAGTAACTGTGCATCATTCTGTGACAATAGTTAAAACCTTTTGCATCATTCGTAACATTTACAAAGCAAAGGCTCAAATTTATTTTCACTCAAAACTTTATTACTACATGGCCAAGACTGAGCAAATCTCATAGCCTGTCTTCAATTATTTTAACACATTTTTCATACTTTTTTGACTAAAACCTTGTAAGCATGTTTAAGCATAAATTATTTGTGGTAAACAAATTAAATTTGGTATGCACATTTGTATAAACATGTAGGTGACCTCAATAGATTTTGAGGCCATCAGTAAATTTTTCTGTTTTGTTTTACTATTTGGATGTATATTTTTTAAAAATAAAAGCACAATTAAGCAAAATATTACTTGAACTTAACATGTGACATCTGGTAGACAGGCTACTTATCAAGTTTTTTTACTGGTTTACAGATATACAACTTTTTGGGTTTGTACTCTTTTTATTTCAAAAACCTTGTCAGCATGATTAAGTGGAAGTCACTAGGACAAATAACATTTGGTAGACTTGTTAATATTTTGTTGCAGCTCTAATTAGATTTTAAGGCCGTTACAACACTCTTTCCAACAACACTCTTTCCATTTTGTACACAGTTGTTAACTTTTTTAGACCCTTTGATTGTTTTTACCAAGCCCCTGTTAGCACGATTTAGCAAAATCCATCTGAGACAGACAAATGAAGTGTGGTAAAAAAAATATTTAAATTCTTATGTATAGAGCATGCTTCGACTATCACACCATTACAGTAATTATTCCTTATTTTAGTACACATTTTCACCTTTTGAATGTTGAATTTTTTAAACAAAACTCTCATTACCTGAATTTAGTAACAACACTTAAGGTAAATAAATACAGTTTGGCATGCATGCTTGTTAGCACATGTGACTTAGATTTTCATGCAATTATGTTAAGTTTTTACATTCTTTGAGTTAGTTTAACTTACACTTATTTGGTCTGTAGTATTTCAACAAACTTATTTTTTGCACAGCTTTAACTAAACTGATGGACCTTTATCACACTCCTAACAAAATTTCAGTTTTTTCACCTTGCTAGATTTTTCCATTCTGTCAAATATGAGTGCCTAAGTTGGACATTATAAATTTTCCAGTGGTGTGGGGATGTGGGATTCCTTGTAGTTCAACTTTTCTTTCCAAATGAGTTTTACAATAATTTCACAGTTTTCATGATGAATATCAGTATAAACTTACCAGTAGTAATTTTTGTACCCATATAAAATCCACATATTGAAAAATATCACTGAGCGGAATCAAATTAGGACTGGTCAGGCTGGTGTCAAGATAATGTGACTGGGTGGATTATGTTGCCACATCTCTGCAGCATGATTCCCCAGTGATAGACATTACTATAAATTGCCACACTGCAGACACTGTAGCAATAGGACTCAAATTGTTAAAGTTACAGTAAAAACCCAAACACACACACAAATCCCAGTACAGTCAAGTGGTTGCATTTTCAAGACTTGTTGACATTCATTCCAGTTGACTGAAGAAAAGTGGCAGCAAAAGAATGTTGAAGTCTGTGAACAAGGAACAAGTTAATTTTCTTTAACATTCAGCCTGAAATGGATGCCATCAAGTCTGGAAAATGCTGGGATTTACTTTGGTCATGGAAAAGGCATCAGAACAAACACAGTACAAGTACAGCAGTTAGACTCAGCTGTGCAACAACGTCAATATTGGCTGCCAACTATGCAAGATATTCTCGAAAATTGTCCTTCAGTATGTGGATAAAGTGGGTGGACCAGACCTACAAGGCCATGCCAACCATTACGCTTTTGGCGTAATCATTACTTTTTCACTAAATTACGCCATACGCGTAAACGTATATGGATTATGCGATTTCGGTATATCCCTCTTCCCAAAAAAAAAATAATTTGTTTTCTCATTTTTATTAACATCCCATTAATCCCACAGACCGTATTCTAGAAAAGACAGCTTCTGTGTAACTACAGTATAAGAGTACGCTTGTCCATGGACTTGCATGCACTTTCCTAACAGTATTATGTTGTATTTATAGCGGCTGTCCTATTTCCAAGAAACATGCTGGTTTCTACTTTCACACTTTTGACCTTGGATTCTGTTTATAGCAGCTGTATGGCTTAGTGAGGAGAGAACAGACTGGTTTTCTAATTTTTAATCTTTACGCGCAGATTCTTTGTTTTAATTCATATTTGGTACAGAACCAGTCTGTAGGATATTTGGCGCTAAAAGTCAGTCAGATTTATTCAAGTCGATGTGTGTGCTAGAGCAAAAATGTTTCCGGATAATTTCACAGATTAAATAAAGGCAAAAAAAACGATTCAGAGATGAATACATAACAGAGCGTTCCATTCTAGGGCAGGTTCATGCCCATTGCAGGCTGTGTGGAAAGGATTTTAATATTATTCATGGTGGTAAATTTGATGTGGAGCAACACTTGAAAACTAAAGAAAGCTTGAATTATACTAACTCCAGTACTAAGGTAACTTCTTTTTTACAACAAAACTCAATTGTGGACACGAATGTTATAAATGCAGAGGTGTTATTTACCGAGTTCTTAATAGAACACGCCCCTAGCGGTAGAAGACTACGTTGGTCCTTTGATCAAACGGATGTTTCCTGATTCCAAAATTGCAGAATTCATGCATGTGCAAGAGCAAAATCATCTAATATTGTTTGGTGTTTAGCGGAAGATGCTTCACTTAGAATTGCAGAAGCCATGAAAATTGGGCCGTTTAGTATTACCACAGACGGGAGTAATAATTATGATGACAAAAAGTTGTACTCAGTCTATGTAAGAGACTTTGACAACAAAAACGGCAAAGTCAGAGTGCTCTTATTTCATTACCAGAATTAACAGTAAATTCCGCTGTAGAAAACATTTTTGATTTGCGTGTTAATGCTTTGAATAAACATGATATAAATTGGCAGAGCTGTATGGGGTGTTCATCTGATAATGTGTCAGTGATAACTGGAATTCATAAAGGAGCTGCATTCTATATTTTGACAAATGTCTCAGTGTACATCACAGGTTGTCTCTGTCATTTGATGCCCCTTGCTGCACGAAAGGCTGCCAATAAAAACTGAAGTATCAAGTTGGCATTCTACCTGACAATGTACTTCATGCGGACAGAATTGATTTTTTTTAATCTTATTTCCCAGCTAAATGACCCAATAACTGGAAGATATAAATTTCCTCTTCTTTGTCAGGTTAAGAAAGGAATATTGGTTCTTTACCATCCTAATGCTGGCAGTGAGAGATTGTTCTGTATTGTTAGCAACAATAAAACCTAATTCAGATACAGGCTCAGTAATCTAGTACTTAGTGCTCTACTGGTGTGCAAAACATTCATAGTCTCAGCTGGTACAAAGTGAGTATGTTGCTTTTTAAATCCAAAAGTGCTACATATATGAAACCTTGAAGCAGTAATTGATGTTAAACGACAGTAGGGGTAAAAAAATATCATTTTGTACATATGCTTATTGAATTTGTATCATGTTATATGAGGATTACTCTTTTTCTTCTCAGATTACTGTTTTTGTCCACTTGGATTACACTTTTTCCTCGCCAGGGGTTGGCATGTATGCAAGGCATTGAATATTAGGACAACAAGATGTAGACCCAACATCATAACTATCAAAGTCAACAGCTTACATTGTAGGACCTAATGTTCATAAATTTATATTTTATGGTCTTGGTCAAAAATTACATGTAACACTAATAATGGCATCTTTCTGTAAAATCCAAACAATTGCATAAGGCATTTAATGAATAACAATAGTAAATAGAATGAGATCAGTAATTGATGCTGTTTTCCAATCTGATTAGTTAGCCCTCCTCGAGTTTGAAAAATATCTAAAGTTCAGAAATGAGAAAGAAACAAGAAAACAGAAATTTATCTTCAGAATTACGTGTACTTCAAGTATTTTTGTTCCAAAAGTTGTACAGCAGCTGATCATATTTTTTCATGAATATTAATCCTGCATATCTTGTACAAAATATTACAATCCATTACAAAGTATTACATCCCATATAACCCATTACAAAGTATTACATCCCATATAATCCATTACAAAGTATTACATCCCATATAATCCATTACAAAGTATTACATCCCATACAATCCATTACAAAGTATTACATCCCATATAATCCATTACAAAGTATTACATCCCATATAATCCGTTTCAAAGTATTACATCCCATATAATCCGTTACAAAGTATTACATCCCATATAATCCATTACAAAGTATTACATCCCATATAATCCATTACAAAGTATTACATCCCATATAATCCATTACAAAGTATTACATCCCATATAATCCATTACAAAGTATTACATCCCATATAATCCATTACAAAGTATTACATTCTGTACAGTCCATTACAAAGTATTACATCCCATACATTCCCATATTATATGCTCATTTTTTTTCTCTGTTAACTTTAGCTAGTGATAGAAGACATGCAATGTATGATACAGGTAATAGCTGGGGTCCCTCCAACAGCGAGCATGCAAGTGACAGGGTATAAACATACGCCTTCTTTAGCTGGTGATAAGAATGGTAATAAATATGCTTATCTTTATGCATCATGAATTTCCTCAAAATGTACTTTCTTCTACAAATCCGAATGACATGACCCATGTCATGGAGAACCTAATACACACTAAATTGTACTGCAGTTTTGACTATATTTCCAACTGAAATCACATTATCCTTACTGCACTGAACTGACCCAATAAATCAAGTGCATTGTAAGCAGAAATGCAGAATTGAGTTCAGTCAGCAGAAAAACAAAATCCAACCATTCCAGACCAACTTGAATTTTTCAGTGCATATTCATTCAAAATACGACTATATATTTTAAGTAGACAAAAACTGAGAATTTTTTTTAAACTAATGTCGAGCATGCGACAAAGTTCAAAGGTCACTGGGCAGTGCTATGTGCACATTAATAGTTACTGTGTATTGATGAATCTACAGTTGTGTATTTATTTTGAAATACAGCATAAATTCAATTACTTCATTTCTTGTAGTGTATTCCTTATGATAATATAATAAAAATGTTACTGCATTTGTATGGGAAAATATGAACTCATTTTTTCAGACTATTATTGCACTCTCAAGTTCGTGCAGTGTTACTCAAAAAAACTTGTTCATATTTTCCCATGCAAATACAGTAACCTATAAATACAACCTAAATCTACAAGACTTGTGATTTCATCTTTTATAATTTACAGTGCATATATTTATTTTTCCAACAGATCAGATAAATCTCTTCAACCTGCATGGCTGCAGGAACACAGGTTTGCTGTGATGATGGTGGTGTACTTCCTGATTCTCTGTGTTATTGGCATGATCAGCTCAGATTCCTTCCAACAGCAAGTCAGGAAGTACTGGAGACAGTTGAGGTAAAATATATGTATATACTTATTAGTCAGGTCCAACTGCAAACAAAGTAGACCCTGATTATCCAAAACAGATGGCTGACAGATTAGGGTCTTTGTTGTTTGTTCTACTGATTGCTCCTAACAAACTGCATATACCCAGATCTGCCAGTGCATTGTACCTATACAGTGTGCAGCTGAATCTGACTTATAAGTGAGCATATATGGTACATCTGCTGCTGGTGAGCATATATGGTACATCTGCTGCTGATCTACTTTGTTGGAGACAACTGATGAATTGCCAATATAATTTGGACTGAACAATGTTTTACCACAGCAGTAAGAAGACCTTTGACAATTGAAAATGCAAATTGCAGAAACATTAGGTGAATGATGAAGATGTAATAATTTTAATTTTAAACCTTGCTACAGTGGAGTTAAAAAAGGTATGATTACATGTAAAATGCAGATATAATACAAGATGAGATGGGACAACTAATTATAGACAGATAAACTTGTGAATCAGTTTAAGTGCTGCAAGTTTAACTGCTTATATTGTATGCTAAATTCTGAAAGCATCAGAGACATTTGCTACTACAGTCACATTTTGGAGCAAGTTGAAATCCACAACTTTCATATTTTTTTAGCTCCTGCAGTTGATATTTTTGTTCTGCGTTTAATGATTTTTATGAATGTTATAGAAATTGTTTTGTACAGAAATGTTACAGTATGTTTTATATGCCTTATAATTGTTTCCTTGTATAACTTTTTATCTGTGAGCAAATCCATTATCCCCTATTGTTTGACGAGAATTTTATAGTTTGCAAATGGTTCTCATTCTCAGTGCAACAAAAACATTCATCAATGACACCAATACTGTGTGTTATTTGTTTAATTAATTAATTTAATTAATTGCTAACTCAGTCAAGGACACAGAGAGCAGAGCAATTTTCCAAAGATTTTTCTATCATGTTCAACAAATTTGGGCCAATTTTGAGGTATTTTCTTGTTTTAAAATAATGGGATCCATGCCTGACCTGGCATTAAAACCAGGTTTGAGAGTTATCTGGGTGCAAGATATTGAAGGAGTGGTGTACTTTGCAAAACATAGTTTGAAATCCAATCCAAATACCCCCTATATACTTTCATTATATCTAATATTGGTATTAAACATTCTCTATTTTTGAAATCCTTTTGACATTTATGGCATTAACATTTTCATTGACCATTATTTACCTAAAGTAATCATCTTTTCCATCTGTCTGGCAATCTTTCTGTCCATCCATTCATACTTATAACCACCCAAGTCCTGAAATCCATACACAAAGTGGGATGGATTAGGTAGGTGATTGCTGACGATATTAAGTTGTGCCTTTTCAAGGTGTCATCTTTTCTTGTGTAGTTTGGATGGAGTTATTGCCCCTTTTTGATCAATTTTATATCTCTTCTACAGCAGACCATTGTAACCATTCCGCATATTCCAATGAAATTTATTTTGCTAATTATCTCGCAGACCTAGATATGCCTTTTATGAGTTTTGTAAAGTTTATGTTCATAGATTTGGTCTTGCTAGTGCCATTTGGGATAGCGTTATGACCATTAGCAATTACTTGACATCTTCAAATTGAATATTGATAGTAACATGCAAAGCTCAATTAGCTATTGAACATATTATGATGCAACTTGTATGACAAGTATCTAGCAATTTGGTAATGTATAGTATCTAATAATAATAATAATAACTATTTATCGAGGTGATTCATTTAGTCAGACTATTCTCTCTTGAGGCCCTCTTAAGAAAATAGTGTAACAATCCACATCACACAAAAGGTAGTATTTATTTTAACATGTTTTTAGTATAGTAAATATTGTCACTGTGTGTGTGTGTGTGTGGGTGTGTGTGTGTGTGTGTGTGTGTGTGTGTGTGATTTGGATTTTTAACTTAGGTTTAACAATTTTTCAGTCACATCACTATGATGTCTGCATTGTGGCAGTTTTAGAGTGATGTCTAGTACTGGGGCATCATGCCGCAAACATGTAGCATGATGTAGCAGCTGTTAGTACCATTTTTAGAAGTCTTTGGTATGACTTGGCCGGGGTTCAAACCCGTGACGTCCTGTTTCCAAGGCGGATACTCTAACCACTAGGCCACTGGAGCGGTCCTAATAAATATTGAATTCTATTATAATCTGTAAGTAACACATACATACTCATGATATCTCTTCTTAAATACTATATTTTCTGCAGATTTTAAATGCAGTAGAAGCTTGTTCCACATAACTGTGTCAGAGTATTGGAAGCTTTTCCTAAATTGATGTTTTTGGTTGTGGTAGATGAAGGTTTCCATGTGATGTTTATCTCAACTGGTAATGTGTTGAATCAGGACTGAATAAATCCTAAAGATACTCTAGTGCAGCTCCATGTAGACATTTATATACAAGAACTGCCTTGTGAAAATCGATTCTTTCACATAGTGCACAACTTTTTAGTTCTGTAAACAATGCTTTTGATGAGCAATCAATAGACAAATCTAAAATAATGAATGCTGCCCATTTCTTAAGTTTATAAATCCTGTCAAGCTGAGATTTGGCACATTTTCCTCATACACTACAGTTAATCAATTCCGGATGACAGTGATTTACAAAGCTTGCCAATATGGTCATCCCACGTAAATTTTTATCTACAGATACACCTGCAAACTGTTCATGCTAGACATTTTCTAATGGGCAATTATTTATTGTAAGAAATAATTTTGGATTTCCCAGCTGGTGTTGTTTTGGTGATGTCCCCAAAATAATATATTTTGTTTTACCTTCATTAATTACCATCTTATTTTATTTTGCCCAGCTTTGAACTCTGATAAGGTCTCTGTCTATTTTTATTTTTGGATAACTTCAGTATCAGAAAAAGCTATATACAGGGTTGCATCATCTGCAAACAGATCTGTTTTTGTCTGTTCATTGTTTAATGGAAGGTAATTGACAAAAATGAGAAAGATATGGGCCAAAAACAGAGCCTTGATGGACCCCAAAATGAATAATACAAATGTTTGACCTAATATTGCCAAAAGTTACTTCTCAAATCCTTTAGACATAGATGTGACTTTTATGGGTTTTGACTTGACAACTCCAGTTTGGATAGAGTTATAGCCCTTGACAATCATTTAACTTAAGATCTTCACATGGGATGTTGCCTGTAACCAACATAGCTCAAGAACCATTCAACATATTCTGATGCAATTTAGTATGAACATGTGCTTTATGGTTTAGTCTCATCTACTTCATTTTAGCCAGAGTTATGCCCATTGGTGACTTAAGTTGGAAATTTGGATATTTGCTTGCAATTAGCATAGTTAAAAAAGAGTTAAATGTACTCAGTTTTATTTAGTACAGCATTATATCATAAACTTAGATGTTCATTTAGGAGTTATAACTCTTTGTCAAAATCAACTTCATATTTTACCTGGATGTTGCTTTTAGTCAGCATAACTGAAGAAGAACCGCTCTGGTGGCCTAGTGGTTAGAGCGTCCGCCTTGGATACCAGAGACTTTAAAAAATGGTACTAACAGCTGCCTCACTTGGCGCTCAGCATTAAGAGGTTAGTGTCAGGACTGGTTGGCCTGGTGTCAGGATAATGTGACTGGGTGGGACATCATGCCACATGTCTGCAGCATGATGCCCCAGTGCTAGACATCACTATAAACTCACACTGCAGACATCATAGGAATATGACTGAAAAATTGTTAAAGCTACTTTAAAAATCTAAATCACACTCACACATGCATAACTGAAGAAGAATTCAAAATATTCTGATGAAATTTCATCCGACTATTGTGTCACAGACCTTTGTGTCTTCTCTGCTTCATTTTGGACAGTTATGGCCCTTTTTTATCCATTTCATACCTTACAAAATTTTTGTCAAACATTTCACCTAGCTCTGAGCCAAAAATAGCAATAAAACTTAAAAAATCACAGAAGCACAAAGATTTAGATGATGACCATAATATGTGATTTTTGTAATAACCCATAAAAAAAATGCAAGTCAAATTACTTTAACAAGATTGTGTCACACACTGCATTTCACTACAAGGCAAACGGCAACAGCTTTTCCAAAGCTTTTGCAGGTGCAAAGTGATTTATTGATATGCACATCTTCAGGTGATGGCTATAATATTTACCAAATCTCATGGCCAGCTATCAAAAACTGCAGGACTAGATGCAGTGTGTGGTGGACAGATGGATGGAAATGAAAATTACTACATACCCCGCCTCTGTATCTTTTATAGCAGCATGGGTATGAATATAAGTTGTTAAAAAATTAAATTTGCCATCCTTTTACAGGTGATCATTAATGACCCAAACATCAGTCATCCCGTGACTCTGAATGACTTGCATAGTTCATACTTAAATCCCAGTCTTGCCTTGAACTTAATGGGCCATAGCATTTTAAGTTTTCAACATTCTATTGTTCTGTGGTACTGAAATTTCATTTATAACTTTTCAGTGTTAACCTAGTTTGTTGATGTTTATCCACTTTTCTATAATGCCAGCAGCACAGCAAAATATTTAGACAATAAAGACAATCTTGGCAACTTTAGACAGTATAAATGATACAGCAAGAGCAATGAAAGTTTGGTTAGAAAATGTGGCAAATTGACAAAATGCCAGAACAAACATATATAGCAATTTCTGTACAAGTGCTATTTTGAAACTTTTGCTATTCAGAGACAAACTGTTAGCTGATGGGTACAAAATGTTTTACAATTGATTTGAAAAAATAATGTTGTTACAACTGTATTTTTATATCTTCCAAACTGACAATTATACAGGTGTCTTACCACGTGTAAAGCACACAACTACATTGTCAGACATGCTTAGCTTAAGAGGTGATAGCAGTTCACATGATGCCCTTTACAAGACTGGCAATCCTTCCATTGTAATGTTCAGTAAACAACAATTTACTTGAGAGATACGGAGATTTCTTCAGTTGATCATGATGCGTGGTCATCATATCATTTTTATCCTATTCCTCTGTAAGTGGATTATCAATAAAATTTACAAGTTTTATATTTTTGGGATGTTTTTAAAAGTTTTTTTTTAGGATCCGAAGAGTATAAACACTTCATAAATCTTATAAGCAAATCTTTCATTAAAACAAGTATATATGTATGTTTCAGACCAGAGTGTGTCACCATGTTTTATCGTGATTCATAGCATCTTCAGTACAGTATTTATCACAACAGTATCTCAGTAACATAGCAGAAATCTGCTTTAGAATAAGTAAATTAATCAGAACAAAACAAAATTTGTTTCTTTTAGATGTTCTGATTAAATATCACTTTTATAATGCACTTTTAGAGAAGTTAGATTCATAATAACTAAGGTAAACTTGGGTGGGGAAAAATATTCACAGGATTTAATTAAAATGTAAATAGATTAATAATTGGTATCTTGTGATAGACTACAGTTATTTAATAAAATGGAACTTAAAGAGTGTCTTCTAGTGAAGCAGTTTTATTGTTTGCTTCATTCAAATGGAATTATAAGATTGAAAATGTTTAGACAGTTTCCATTATTTAGTGCATGTTTTATTCTACTGTCATCCAAAATCAATAGTTTAAATCTGTTATCATCACCCACAATTAATTGGAGAAAATGTTGCAATTTATAGATGCATCAATGACAAGCTATCATCTCTATTTCCATTATAACATGTACACAATATCTTTGCCTTACATTGGAAAAATGATCTATAATTTAGGTTAAAGGGATTTTAGATATATGCTGGCTTTTGAAAGAAACATTGAGTTTTGTATTTTATAGTCAGCAAATTACTTGCTTTATGTTCAAAATCTATTTTCTATTTCACTCTGTAAGAAAAGAACCATAGCAAGAACTGAACAAATATTAATTTGTACAAAATTTGTTCAATAATTGTTAGTTCAACCTTTTTTATTATGTCCGACAGTGGTACAGACACTTGTTCATTTGTATTCAGAGGACAATTTAAAATTTCACTTTGTAGCACACCAAGATTATGCAAGGAATCTGGTTGTATGATTTTGTTTATTGATCTATTCAGAATTGGACTGCTGAAATGCAAAAAATTACCAGTTTATTGCATTTACCTGCATAGCTGATTATGTTGAAGTATTTATACCATTGAACATGACTATTATCATGTCAAATTTTTGTGCATGAAAATTACATGAATGTAGAAATCCATTGTTTTTTAATTGGTAATATTTTATTTAGATGGAATTTATTTTATACAGCAGGCATGTTTCAAGTCTCACAGGTCTCAAAAGTACACTTAAATGGGACTATAAAATGTGCCTCCTGTGGATGGCTGTCTTGTACATGTTAAAAATGATCATAAGTATAAAATCAATATTCTGTATATGAAGATGCCCTTTATATTGAGGTGCACACTAAGATGTGATTCAGTGTAATAAATACTCAGTAGACATTAAACACAAAGAAAAACCATGTGAAACAGTAACAATTTATGATATATGTTGAAACTTCCCTAGACTGGACCGTAATCTAGCTTGGCCTTTCTCAGCAGACTGGACAGATATATATATCATTTGGTCTCCATTCAATTTGGCAGTTCTAGTACTAATTAAACATCTACATATTGGTCACATTAGACTGCACAACAAAAATGCTTGGGCAGTGTCTGGTTAATGGAAGTTTCACTATATATTAATCCTTTTACAGGAAATCACTGGTTACATTTTCATGCTGCACACAGTAGGCTAACACCTGTGAGTTGGTTCATACCAATTATATATTTTTAGAGTCTTCCATCTTTGACAGCCAAGGTTCTAATGTTAACCCAAAGGTTAATATATTGAAAACTTGGCTAGTGAAGACGAGACTTTGCTAGATGTGAGGTTGTGCTTGTTTATATTTTCATAAAAATAAATTTGGTTTTAAGTTGGACATGTTTATTTACTATTTTCATTGCAATATTTTCTTATATTATATGAATTCATGTATATGTGTGAAAACTTTGTAAATGCATGTGAGAATATTTGCATATGCATGTATGTCCATGCAAAAAAAAAAATCATAATTGGACATTCATTAACAATATTAGAGATTTCTCATTCTAAATCCCCTCAGAATGCCACTGCTTCTCTTTTAATTTGGGTATAGTCATAGTTCCCATTAAATTGGTGAAATTTATCTTTGCATTTGTTTTTTTATTTATTCACATCACTTGATTTTCATTCTTTGTTTATAGGAAATACCACATTTCCATGGGATTTATTTTGTAATATCATGGTGCAGCCAAATGTCAAAATACACAGGGTAAGATGTCCTCACTTGCTACAGATGCCATTTTTGTGGCCCCTAGGAAGAAGGCAGCCTTGTATTACAAACTTAAGTTAATACACCTGCAATATGGCTTCTGAGTATACATGTCTTGATCCTAGCATACCCTGTAGGAAAAAGTGGCGGCTAAATTCTCCCTAGATCATATTTTCTCAGAACCTATCATGAAGCATGCCTAGTATTTCATTACCATTTAACACTGTGCATAAGTCAGTCTCAACAAAAGGATTTTCCAGGTCTTTTATTAGGTACAACCATACTGGGAATGAAAATCAACCCACAAATTAGAGTCCCAAAATTAAAGGGGGCTAACTCCTTTAGCATGTACATCTATATGTAGGGACACCATCAGAGTGTACTCATTATCAATAGCTTTAACCTCATAAAAATTTATACCAATCATAATTTTTTTGTGGAAGTATTACATAAACATGGTATTCATTTAAGGTCTCATAGATAGGCATTTTTCTTCACCTGATATAGCTAATAATTTGTCAAAAATTTCTGTTAAAACCAATCAAACCAACTCATAGATAGGCAACTTGCTAACCCATTTGTTTTAAAACCAATTTACATTGGCAAGAAATGACCAAAAGAAAGATGTGAGGTGTATTACACAGTTAAACTGTTCTATTAAAAAGAAGAAAAATACAACTTGAGCTATTAATTTCATGAGACTTTTCTTTCTTTAATTTTGAATGATACATCAAATGTAGAAGACTTGTATCTGGAGTATTTTTCTATGAATTCTGGAGTAAGGGAAGCTCTGTTGTAGTAAAGGGCCTTGACAAAATCTGCATAAGTCACCTTTGTAGATTCCATGTCCCTTGTTAAGGCATTCAGAGCTGCCTGAAAAAGAAAGTGATTCTCATTAGACAAAGAAATATTTTCATAAGTTAAATAATTCTATACAAGCAAAACGATTAATAACTGTGAAATCATTTATTTTGTTGTTATCAACTTTATTAGTTTTGTGAAAAATGAATTTTTTTCCTGTACTTAGAATATCTGGGTGAAGAAAAAGTTGTATTGTTTTGCAGAAAGATAATATATTTTGTTTGGTCTTTAAGGCAAACACAGGATCCATAAAATTGTGTAGCCATCAAAATAAAATACTCAAAGTATTTTGCTTTGCCCATGTCTAAACCAACAAACTGCTATGACCTATGTTACCAGATGTAAGAGCAATTTTATTCAAAACTTTTAACATAAAGTTGTAACAAAATCATAACACCAACACTACTGGTGTTGATGAGAAAACTGTTGAATTCATTTTGTATTCTTGGAATGAATTTTTGTGGTAATAGAAATTAACTTTATCAAAAGTTGCATTCATGGCATGGGGGGGGGGTGCTGTTGTTTCATACCAAAAAAAATATTCAGTCTTTAAATTTGTGTAGCAACCAAGAAATCCCCGAAAACTGGTACCCATCAAACAAACCCTAAATTCGTAACACCTATATCCCGCTATCTGCAAGCACAAGTAAGACCGAGATTCTTATCTGTAAGCATGTGATATCATTCTTCTGCACCGATTAAAAGACTGTATGAAACACATCTTAATTTCTGCTACCAACTTGTTTACTTGCAAGTTTACATTGGCTTGTTTTTGTATAAACTCCGTGGTCATTCTTGGCATGCAAGCCAAGCTGTAAAGTGGTCCCTGACCTAACATTCACAAAGTAATCAATGAAGCTTCGCTGAATTTCACAAGACTCATGATCTTCAGCAGTTTTCTTAACTATGTTCAGAAAGAAGCCAGCAATGGTCTGCATATCATGCCCATCCCCAAACATTCGGTAAACTGGTGTTGTGCACATCGAGATCTACAAACCAAGTGACATGACCACTTGTACTAGAGGAAATGACCACATAAACAACTTTAACATCTAGGTTAATCTAGGGTGTGGACAAAAGTATGATGGACATATGAATGGATGGGAATATGTACACATATACCAAAGTAATCCCTGTATCAAGCTTCCCTCATGGCTGAATCAACAATTACCTCTCGGCAAAGATTTTCCAGATCTGCTCCTGTGTAAAACTCTGTCTGACTTGACAAAAGATTCAGATCTACACTTTCAAGAGGCATTTTCTCTGTGAACAACCTCAATATATCCAACCGTCCCTGCAAAAAAAACAAGATGAGGCAATTATCTCACATTCATTGTGTGAGCTGGTTTTTAAGCTCGAATTGTAAGTGCCTTTCAAATTAAGATTGCCCTGGGCATGTTTAGTTTACACTGATGAAGAGACCAGGGTTCTGAAATGTATTAACTTTGAACAAGAGCCTAATTTTGTGTCCCTTTTTACTGTTGTGTGAATCCTTTACAAAAGATTACATTGTGTAGAAGATACCTCAAGCCTATCTGGAACTTGAACCTTTTTTATCAAAATTATTTTAGAGTCATAGCTGCATTTCATTTAACAACTCAATGTTGTTGGAGCTTGATGATTAGCAGTAAATAAATACATGCTGTCTTGATTACAAATCATGCTATTAAGTGAACAAGAAATTGACTGTTGAGAGGGGGTAACTTACCTGTCTATTAAAAGGGATAATTCATCTGTCTATATCAGAATAAGGAACTCACTTGTCTAATGAGAGGAAGTAACTCACCTGTCTGTCAGGAGGAGGTACATATATAATACGATCCAGTCTCCCTGGTCTTGTTAGAGCTTCATCCAGTAGTTCGGGCCGATTGGTAGCAGCCACAACAAGGATGTCCAGGTTATTTCTTCTCAAAGTGGTCACTTTGGAACCGTGCTGCTGAATAATTTGGTGTCTTTCAATAAACAGAGTGCAATGAAATGACACTTATTTAATTCAAAAATAAAAATTTAATTTCTAAAGGTCTGCCATATAAATCATAATCAAAGAAATGTAGATAAAACTCAAGATAGGCAGATGATAATCTATTACATAAAGATGGAAGAAAAATGTCCAGTGCATTGGAAGTTGTGGACAGACAGACAAATGGACACTGAAGAGGTGATAATCAAAGGGGTCCAACATAAGCTTAGGAAATAAAACCTCAATTATAACATGATTCTGAAGGTGTCATTACAAGCAAAGATCAATGTCCCATCATGGCTCTGTTTTGACTGTAGCATCATGATGCTATTCGTGTGATGCAATTGACAGTGAAATAATTCTGCTACATTAGAATCTAAGCCTTTCACCTCTAATAAAGTTTAATTATGTCCAGAGGGGTGTTAAGGTCTGTCAAGTTAACACTACTAGAATATGTGTGCCTCAATTGCCCTATTTTTGTGAACTTTTGTAAAAAAAATTTTTTTTAAATTTCACAAAAATCAATATAATTAAATACCACTTGTATAAGAAGGGGGCTGATACTCCACTGTCTGAAAAGAATCACCAAGAATTCAAAATAAGACAATTTCTTCCTATTAACCACTGGCCGTTGAAACCATCATTGATATTCTTGAATGACAAGATTTTCAAATTAGCCATACTGGCTGTAAGATAGACACCATTTTAAGACAAACTAGACACCACTAAAAGACTTCTGGTGAAAACCCCATATGACATGACCATCCATTCAAGAGAATTTGAGACAAGATTTTCACTATGTTCATTGGGCAGCCATATCTTAAATCACATCAGCGTCATTTTCATTCAGGACCAAGTTAGATATCATAACTAGTATTCATCTGAAAAACTCGTATCAATACAACTTTTCATCAGGAGGAGTAGCAATAAGATTTTCAAGATGACTGTCATGGTGGCCACACTGGATGCCAGAGTGGCACCATTTTCATTTAGTACCATCATAAGAAGTCTAATGGAGAAAAACCAATGTTTGTTACTTTCCATCCTGGAGAAGTAGTAATAAGAATTTCAAGATGGACACCTCAGTGGCCATATTGGATATCAAATGTGCACAGTTTTATTGGAGATATGACATTCCATTGAGGAAGAATAGCAAGAACAAACTTTTAAAGATAGTTGCTGAGGGGGCCATATTGGATGACAGTTAAGCAGCATTTTCATTACGACCAACTAGACATCATTAGAAAACCCATGTTGATAGCCACCTTTTCAGGAGGAGTTGTGATCATATTTTCAAGATGACTGCTGTAGTGGCCATATTGGATGTCCAACTAGCATCATTTAAATTTAGAAACAACTAAACCTTAGAATGAATGTGTGTAAACTTTCACGGCAATCTCCATGTAGTTTAGGAGAAGTAGTGATAACAAGCTTGTGCTAATGGATGGATGAATGTAGGATGTTGAACAACAGATGACAGACATCTGCTATCCCATAAGATCTTCTGGTTGCATAAATAAAAAGTAATAGAAATTACTGTCATTTATCACAATTTTTGGACAATATGTATATAAATGAAAATTATCCTATTTTTTAGTAAATATGTTTCTCTCAAATTACCCAACCCAATAACATTACATTAGGATATAATTCAGCTACCTCCTGACCTTCTGGAAAGACCACAATTTTGTCTTTCCCATCTAAACAACATATTGACAAAGGGAAGAAACTCTTACCAATTGCTTCACCTTACCAAAGTGATCAGATAGGCATTCTCAGAGAAACTTGATTTACTGAAAAAATCTACTTTGCTGAAAACATTCAATGTTAGGAGAATAGGTAATAGGAGGAGATGCACCAGCATCCATACTTTTGCCCTTTGAGGAAGATATGGCTATATGAATAATAATTAACTCCCACAATGAGAAGGCAGCATACCCAACAACCATATGACACATCTCACCTATTCTTCACTGGTGATACAGAAAAATAACTTTATAAGTATTGCATCTAGCATCTGTCCAATTTTAAAACTATAAAACTTATATAACCAGTGCTACTACTATAATTTCTTTCACATGCCAAGGGCAAATGGCCTCGGAAGAAGAATTTGTCCCACGTAAATTTTAACTTTCACTAAAGAGTCTTAATGTACTCCTTCAAACAATCAACAGGGCCCTTGGACATATAGGTTCTGATGGAAGAGGGTTCCATGTAATATTTACCCCAGTGCATAGGGGTATGTATTTTGCAGATCAGTGACAAAATTATATGTGATGATACCTCTGAACAATCACAGCACTTCAAGACATGCATTACCTCCACATCGTGTATACTCCCTTCCAAGATTCTTCTTGAATCCTGTGAATTCATTTTGTTATCCAATTTAATGCCAACCCCATCCATTTCATTTAGCAGTGTGGACAAGACTCTTTCCTGGACACCCCTGTGTCCACCCTCTGACCGCTTGCCAACAATGGAATCTATCTCATCCAAGAAAATGATGGAAGGCGGTGCCATACGAGCCCTCTGAAATACCTAGATTTAGAGAAATTATTCACAGGTTTGAGGAAGTCAAATTCTGTTATTTTCATTTATATAAATTTTCATGGTTTTGCAACCCGCCTAGCATACTGTGAATCTCTTTAAATATTTGAAGATAAAATTTATTGGTTTGGTTACATAAAAAACATTCTTAGGTACTCAACTTTGTGCATTTGTCATTTTTACAAAAATGACAAAATAATGACCAATGATGTGCTCATCTCTCTAAAAAATATACCATCATTCACTTCCGTCCATTTCTAAGCAAACAGGCTTAATCCATACTGCAGTAATTTGATTGATTAGATAAGTTATTCATCTGTAACGCTTAACATAAATGCAGAGATCTGTATCAAAGAAGATGCTAATATCCTTTCCCCGCATATCTAAAATCAAGCAACAGTTGCTGTAATTAGTGTGAACACAATTCAGACGTGTTCTTTTGATGTTTCATGGGGAGAGGCTGCCGTTTCATTTAAAGCAAACAGCATCGTACATTTGTGCCAGATGCATGCATGGAACCCCCAGATCTATATGTTAACAAATTCTCTGAGGAGAAATTTGAATCACAATTGCATGATTTTGGGTATTCACCCAAGATGATTGCTAAACTGAATGAGCTGGAGCACAGTAGGAATGTTCTTGATTGACCTGAAAAATCAACCCTTAAGCCAATCAACACAAGAAGGATTATCTCCACACATGAAAAGTATTACTTGAACAGACACAATTCAAATGGGCTTTGAGAAAGTGGGACCAATTCATGAACATTTTTATTCTTCCAGTTGTATGTATGAAATGTAATAGTAATAGCAATGTGCTTTTGTGTTCCAACAATTGAATAATGAATAGTACTTGTGATCAGTAGAATAAAAATGAAAACTTTTTTATTCATGAAATGACTAATATCTAAATTTACATAAACCACTCCCTCGATAACTTGTGCCCTGATAACTCGCAAACCCACTTATAACTCGGAGTCAGGCATGGATCACATTTTTTAAACCCGAAAATACCAAAAATATATCCCTATTTGTTAAACTTGAAGAAAATCACGAATCAAAAGTGGTAACGGAAACTTTGATATATCACTCATTTTATCATTGAAAACAGTAGATAGGACCTGGAAATTTTAATCAACAGTAAGAAATATCAACTTTAAATATGAAGTCATACAATTTGTTACATTTTCTTTCCAAACAACCTTCTTAGTACACTGTAATTAACGATATTCAAGGAAATTTTGATCAATGAAAATGTCACCTATGCCTAGTGGAGGCAGTCCTTTAATAAATAAATACCAATTAAATGATTTTTTTATCAAGTGAAATTTTTGTGTTCTAGTTCTTTTAGTTGCTTTTAAGTGTAGTCATCATAAATGCAATGTGTCCTCTTGTAATCAAACATAAAATGTGTCAATCTGCCATAACAGCTATGCCCGCGAGCGTTTCTCTGAGAACCTATAATAATGAGTGCCGACCATGTTTTGATACCTGATTAGCAGAAGCATTTGTTATATGGTGGCACTGAATTAAAAGCTGGACTCCTTTGTATTATCACGTTAATTACGTCTTTTGAATCAAATAAAGGAGGTGGAATAAAAACAAGTTAAATATCATGCAAACCCTTCATGCTTAAGATCTAGTGGCCTCGGTCATATGTCAGGATAACTCACTTAAGTTGATCAATTGAACCCTGTTATAAATGTTACTTTGTTCGTTATCTAATTAAACTACCAAAAAATAACCTACTCAATCATAGCTGTGATCAAAGATAGAAAGGCAACCAAGCAAAATGAATACTTTGTAAAATAAAGAGCTTTGTTTCACAGATATGGACCATTGTGGGGAAAGCGAGCGTCAGAGAATTCCTGAATTGGTACTTAGAGATATCCTCAATGATGATAAGAAGTTTACTTCATGGCATCAATATTTTACTAACTGAACGATATAATATTGAGTTTCAATGTAAACGAATGTCTTATGAAATAAATCTCGCATGTTTTTGAAACAAAGGACTCTTGTTTGGTAGTGAATCAACTGACAGTCTAGTTCCCTGCTTCGTGACTCATTTTTTCACACAATACTGTCTCATACCGGTCTGGGAACCAGACTAATGAACAAACAAAAAGCAGTGATGTAATTCTCAAATGTTTCGTATACATGTGGAGGTTGTTGAAACCAGTTGGAATAATGTAACGGTCTTTCAGACGTTGGACATTTTGAAAATAAATGTAATTTATACAGAATAACAAACAATTTCATCAGAAAAAGCCCTTTTCTTGACAATTATTCCCAACGCAATTATAAAACGAGGATTCAATCATTAAACAGCCCAGTTCCCACTCCACCCCCAATCACCACCGTTTTCTGGATGTCTAGCGGATTATTTTGGGGAGGTCCCTCGGTAACTCGCCCTCATTTATAGTGCGATCTATGTTTTTGGACCCCATTGTGCACGAGTTATCGAGGGAGAGGTGTACTTTGAATGGAACAGTGAATTATTAAAGATAATAGAGTCCCAACATGATCTATATACTGGATATTTTCACAAATAAACAGCTATTAATATTGTTGAAGGATGTGTGCTTAAACAAAGCTGCAATCTGTGACTGACATTTTATTAAAAATTTTAATGTTTTCGTGTTTCTAAGATGTTTGCAAATTTAATTGGATTGCATTAAGTTTTACTGAGTATTCATTATTATAAGTGGGTATCATGCTTCGTGAAGTAAAGAAGGATACCAACCAGGAGTAATTTTGCATTTGTTACCATAGCATCAGAAGAGCCATTATATTAGAGTTTTCAAGTTAACGAAATTCTGCATGTGAATTAAATCACAATCAATAAACTCCATTGTTCCTTACCTAGCATTAACATATCAAAGTGATCTACAGAAATCATTAGTAATTCCAAATACTGATCACATGACTTATAATGGTCAAGTGATCCAAGGAGAATGGTGTAGATGGTTGGTAATTTCAAGCCCCTTGTCCCTGTTTAGTGTTGGCCTCTGCCGTCTTATATGACATGATCACCATTAGTCGCTGATGAAGGCAGTGTTATATTGCCGAAAGTTTTGAACTCTAATGATATTTATGCTCTGAGCAAGGAAAATTACTAATGATCATGAATTATCCAGAGCAAGGAAGCAACCTTTCAGTTGATTCACAGTAGTATTTGTGAATTAAGGAATGTGTCATAATGTCATCATTAGATACCAATTTGTGCTTGTTGGGTGTTTTTATTTGCAGTTTGAAACAACCAGAACATCCACAAATATTTGTACCCCACAAATACCAAGTAATAATAAATTTACCAACTTCATATTGCATATGTCATTTGAACATGCTTCTCATATTATGAATGTTTATTCAAGTTATTGTCTCGCAAGTAGAAAATTAGTCGCAGCAAAAGTGACTGTGAGGCACGTTCTTGTAACAAGTATACATATATGTTACTATGCATAGTTCCATGCCATGCATTTGTAAAATTTATGGTTCTGCGAATTATTCAAACTAATATTTTTTAAATAATGGGTACTGTACTTTTCAAATCTAACAGATTGAAATCATTCAAGGAGGCAGGCATCCACATATCCCAAGACCAGGAAGTTAAAAAATGGTGCCATTTATGCAATATATTTTTATCTGAACATTAATTACATTTTGAAACTTAGTGGTATAGTCTTTTCTTGATAATATATTAATCAAACCGAGTCAGAAACTGCCATCAATCCTGATTCTCATGTTGTTACAGTTGTCAATTATAACAGTGATGATGGCAGTGATGGTGGTGGAAGTAGTGTTGGTGAAGAAGAAGAGGAGATGATGATGATTATTGTGATTATGTTAATGATGAGGACCAAAATGGTAGTACTGGATAAAAAAATGAAGACAATCAAGAATATAGCTTAAAACTGGAGGAATGAAGATGAGGAAGAGGAGAATTATGAAAATGAGGTATGAGACAATTATGAATAAGAGTCCCTCGAAGGGTCTAACATTCTCCTGGAGAAATTTTTTTTCCAGAAATTGAAGATAACACCTTTTCTTCTTTTTAATTGTCCAGTGTGTAAGCCATCACTGATATTCTTGAGTGATAAGATTCTTAAATTAGCCATTGTGGCAACCATATTGGATTTAACACTGGTACCATTTTCATTTAGGACAAGCTAGATACTATAAGAAGACTTTTGATCAAAACCCCATGTTCACATGACCATCCATTCAGGAGAATGAGTGACAAGATCTTCAGTATGTTCATTGTGGCAGCTATATTTGAGGTCAAATCAGCACCATTGTCATTCAGAATGAACTAGGTATCATAATTAGTCTTCTGTGTAATAGCTCATATTGATCTGAATTTCCCTTTAATATCAAGTCTTTCAAGATGACAGCCATGGAGAAGTAGTGAAAAGGTGGCAAAAGTATTGGCCATATTGGATTTCTGAGTAGCATCATTTTCATTTAGGACCAACCAGACAGTGGGATGAATGTGTATGTAAGGTTATATTACAATTCTCCAAGCAGTTCAGAAGTAGTAGCATTAATAAACTTGTGCTAACAGATGGATTATGAATGACAGACAACAGGCCATTCCATATGCTCTCCTGGTCTATGACAAGCAGAGCTAAAACTACCAACCTGAATAAAATTGAGATATCAGACACCTATACAAGGTCAAGTTTTGTTGACTTTTCAATTCACCAATTAACTTATAGCTTTCACATTATGAACGTGAAAAACATCATTTGGAACATATCATTTTTCACAATAGCTCTCCCAAACACTATATGCAACAATGATTGTTAGGATACTAAAAATATGTGGATCAGGAATACCCATAGCTCAACATCATGAACCATTACCAGAGTCATCAAATTTACTTAGTACAAGTAGGTCTCAATTTTAATCAGACCATTCTTGTGACGTACTTCTGCAACCATTTTTTCTGAATCGCCAACAAAGGGTGAATAAAGCTGAGCCCCACTCAAGGACAAGAATGTGGCATGACAGGCTGTGGCTGCAGCACGCACTAGTGTGGTCTTGCTGCATCCAGGTGGACCATACAGCAACACTCCTCGTGGACATGGTAAACCCATCCTGGCAAAGGCCTCTGAATGTCGAATTGGCCACTCTACTGCCTGAAAAAAATAATTCATGAGTAAGCAGTTTTCATGGTTTTGAAGAAAATTATTATTGGTACTTCAGTCCTAATTACTCCACTGGTTGATTATTATTCCATCTTTAAATTCAATGTTTGTAACTCTTATATTTTCACAGTCTTAAGGTATTAGACAAAAACTTATGAAATACACAATGACAAGTATACATTCATGAGCAATTATTTTTCCAGAATGACAGAATTACTGAGATCAGCAGCTTTGTGTAAAGATTTGTATGCTACGAAATAGAATATGTACAGTTTTTGTTTTTATTTAAATTTTAAAAAAGCCACTTCTTTATGATCTCTTACAGTACTTTTCTATGTTCCTTTGAAATTGTGTGTGTTCCCCAGATTTTGGGGTCAGGAAGATGCAGTGACCCTTGCCCAAGTGCAACACTACACTATGACATCATGATCACATCAATTTCGAGTAATAAGTAAGTATTAATTTTACAAAAATGGACTACTTTAATTGAGAAATGCTGTACTTAATTAATGGTTTTTCACACAGTATTTTATATGTTGATTACTATTTTCTTCCCCCAAAAATTTTTATTGGCCAAGTTGTTGGGATAGTTTCGTTGAAAAGTTTAAAGGTAACATGTTATTAATAGCTTTTCTCCTATGATTAGTCCTGTACAATTTTTGAAAATGAGAGAGCGAGCTTATCAATATAAAAGACTAACTTCCATCGGAACTGCACTCATTTCTGTACATAAAAGCTATGGTAATAATAGATCATGTGTTTATTATGGGACAATAATGGTGAACTTATCAAGAGCTGTAAATGAACAAGGTAGAAGTTTATTGTAATGAACTAAATTCTAACTTTCAAAAATTGCAATAAAAACAGAAGAAATTCGGAGTCATATACTGTTAAATAACTGATATTGTCACATATAAACTGTTGCACAATGATGCATTACCCTATATACAACTGATGCATTACCCTATATACAACTGATGCATTACCCTATATACAACTGATGCATTACCCTATATACAACTAATGATGCATTACCCTATATACAACTAATGCATTACCCTATATACAACTGATGCATTACCCTATATACAACTGATGCATTACCCTATATACAACTGATGCATTACCCTATATACAACTGATGCATTACCCTATATAATTGCATTACCCTATATACAACTGATGCAATACCCTATATACAACTGATGCATTACCCTATATACAACTGATGCATTACCCTATATACAACTGATGCAGGCCTCTCCAACAATTTTTGTAGGCCTCTCTAAGGCATGCCACTATTTTCTGTTGAATACATACTTTTATTTTCTTCACTTATGGATGTGCTAGCTAGGCTGCAATGTTTACCAAACTTTCTAAATAAATCCACTGTATAAAATACAATAATCAATTAATTCCATTTCATCGAACCAATTCAAAACTGAACCTTTTCCTTATTTGCATGTTATGTTTGCTACTGACGGCTATTTACACCACTTCTCTCCATAACTCGCACCTGGATAACTCAAACAAAAACTCACTTATGACATGGGGTCTGGCATGGATCCCATTTTTGTTTTACTAGAAGAGAAAAAACTGGCTCCTATTTCTTAAATGTAAAGAAAATCACAATCAAAACTGGTACATGAAGCCTCGATATATCACTCATTTTATCATCAAAAATGGTGGTTACTATCTAGAAATTTTAATCAGCATCATTGAAATTCTCAACTTTAAATAAGATATGTATTTTGTTAAATTTTCTTTCCAAACAACATTCTCTGTACATGTACACTGTAAATACCAATATTTAATGAATTTTTGATAAAATGTCACTAATGCCTAAGGGTGGCAATAATTTAATAAATAAATACCAATTAAATAAGTTCTGTCCAGTGAAATTCATGTTTTAGTTCAATCTTTTAATTCTGTTTCTTTGTAATCATCATAAATGCAATATGCCTTCTTGTATTCCAACAAGAAAAATGTCAACCAAATCATCACAGCTACATCCACAAATGATTCTGTGAGAACCTAGATAAGTGCCTACCATTCCTCTCAGATTTGTGGAAGAATTCGTTTTCAGGTCAACTCACTTCAACTGAACACATAAATCTTACTATGCAAGTAATATTATTAGGCTACCTTACACTGATCTACTCATTCACAAATGAAAGATAGCAAGGCAACTAACTTTGGTGTATAAAAAGTTTAGTTTCACAGATGCAGTTTGTTAAATCGAAGGAAGTTCCCGAGTTTGCAGTGAACTTAAAATTCCAGAATTGGTACTCAGAGATTTCCTCAAGGATGAAAAGAAAGTTTCACCTTACTTGCAATAAAATCACAGCATTAATATTTTACTAATAGAACAATGTTTTTAAAAAATCAAGTTTCTTTCATGAATAAATCTTGTTTCACTGTGAATCAATAACAACAACATGCAGTGACATAATACACAATGTTTTTGCATACATGTGACGGTTGTTGAAACGTCTTGGAAATTGTTGTCAACAATCTGCCAGAAGTTGGGTATCTCAGTAATAAAGGCAATTTATATAAAAAAGGCAAACAACTTCACTAGAAAGTGCTCTTTATTGACAATTATTCCCACCCAATGTGATATTTTTTAAACAGAACTGTCACACACACACACACACACACACACACACACACAAACACACACATAGAGTTTTACTCATTATCCAGCAGAGATGGCATCCACTTCTTAACTTTTTGAGGTCCCTCATCAAAGTGAACCCTCACTTTTAGTGCAGTCTATGTTTCTAATCCCCTTTGCACATGAGTTATCACGTTAGAGGTGTATATGTAAAGCCACTGACTATGTGTAAACTGTACCTTGCAAATCAGTTATTTTGTTTGCGGCATGGCTTCAAAAAAAAAATTATGATTGTCTTTGGTTTGTAAGACATGTCTTTGTTGAAAATATATGACATAGATATAAGATATTTGCTGGTACACAGTGAATAACATATATATTTCATTGAGTGGGTGAAAAACTTGATACTTTCACAAGTGGCAAAGCCATGAGTGAAAGTACAAGTCTTCCACCCATAAGATTAAAGATATACTTTATTCACTCTATACCAGCAAATTTTATTTTATATTATGCTCCAATGTATTGGTTACCAGAGATTTGTGACACAGTGGTGTAGCAAATTTCTTACAGTAATGCCAGCTTTTTTCTACCATACATGTTCTGCTGTGTTATGTGTACCTGCCCACAAAAACATATCAGACTAATACAAATGAACTGATAATTTGCAGAATCACAAACTTCAAGTTTCAAGATAGCAGAGTTTATTAATAAGAAAATAACAAGTGATTTATCAATGCGTAATTCTTTTCTTATTAATGAGCAAGAAAAGAAAAAGAAAAGTTAAACCAAAGTGAAACTGAAAAGGTGCTATTTTTAAACATTCGAATCGGTTGGAAAGGTGAGTGAATGAAGCTGAATTTGGCTAATATGACAAGAATATAGGAACAAGTAAGAAACTTTTAAACACATACACAAGATCTAGTGTACATTTCAAGTGTGTGTGTGTGTGTGTGTGATTTGGATTTTTAACGTAGCTTTAAAACTTTTTCAGTCATATCACTACGATGTCTGCAGTGTGGCAGTTTATAGTGATGTCTAGCACTGGGGCATCATGCCGCAGACATGTAGCATGATGTCCCACCCAGTCACATTATCCTGACACCAGGCCAACCAGTCCTAACACTAACCTCTTAATGCTGAATGCCTAGCGAGGAATCTGTTAGTACCATTTTTAAAAGCCCTTGGTATGACACAGGTTTGAACCCATGAGCACCCGCATCCAAGGCAGATTCCCTAACCACTAGGTCACTGGAGCAGTAGATACTTCTGGTTGCTTTCATCTACTTGTCTACTTGCAAGGAGATGTCACCCCAATGTAGATTGTGTGTTTCCTTTCCTGTCCACATTCCAAAGTGTATGGTCCATATCAGCCACACTGAATGTAACTGTCTGCGTGGGTTCGAGTCTAGGATTCGGCGAATGTGGATATGTGAGAAAGCTTGCCAGTAGCTTCTCGTGGGTCGGTGGTTCTTTCCAGGGATTTCCCGGTTTCTTCCTCCACCATTAATACTGGCCGCCATGTATAAGCCTATCGTGTGCTGAAAAATGGCGTTAAGCCCCACAACAACAACAACAACAACTGAATGTAAAAGAGCAGCCAGATTGTCAGTACCAAGGATTTTAGCCTCATATATCTCCTGTAGGTAGCTTTTTCCCAAATTTTTCAGATCTTTCAGTTGCATTTTTAGAACAGACGTCATTTATTATTGAAACACCATATGACTTTGTGTGTAGACAGTGATCAGTTGATGAAATCATACCTCTTGGTGATGATGGTTCAAATTCATCACCTACTTTTTTCCTGACAGATAAGATGAAATTAGCAATGTGTTGGTTTAGTTCCAATGCAGGAATAAACTCTAGGAATCTTTGTACCCCTTCACTCTGAAGAAAAGCCATGAATAATTCCATGCCACCTTCAGGTTGTTTTTTTTTGTGCTGATGTCTGCCTATTCTTCCAGGAAGGCATCAATATCTGCAGAAGTCACTTTCTTATATCTGTCACACTGATAGAAATATTTTGGCTGAATAATTTGAAAATCAATTTCACCACTTGCTACATGTGACAATGTGAATGATGAAAAAATGTAAACTGTAACCTGATGTTAAGACACCTGGACAGGGACACTGGCAAACACTCGACTTAACTTTTCCATGTTCATTTATATGGTTACCAATTTTGTAAATACTTACAGACAGTAAACTAAACTAAGCTATTTACATATGCAAACACTGCAGCCTTAATGCTAGCATTTATCTACACTACAAGAAAATGCAAGAGTATTCACATTTTAAGTTTTCACATACAAATATTAATCATTTTACAGTATCATATTACCTGCTTGATTTTCTGTTTGACATCTTCTAAGCCTCCTATCTGCTCCCACAATACAGGTTTCAGGTCCACTATCCCCTCAATTCCCTTCTGTAGGGAGGGCCGATGCTTCCTGAAGGCTGTAAGAAAGTCCTCTTGATGGATATGCTGCAAAGAGATACTACTCTTAATTTACACTAAAAATTGTATTTGCAATTGTTCATTCTGATATATAACAGTGGTTCCCCCTTTTATAAGGACACCTTGTCCAATATCAAAAAAGTACATTTTAACTACCCTGTTCCCCACATGAGACCATTCCGTTTATAAGGTCCCATTTTCACTGCAGAATGGGTTGCCTAATATAAGACAGAATCGCTGTAAAAAAAAAATGTTTTCATGCAACTATGTACATTCATTCAATTATTCTCAATTTATGATTACCAATTTTATTTTATTCCAAGATGAATTGAGTGCTTGTAGATTTGTGTACACATTTGTGTTTTTGAACATATACCTTCCATGTAAATGTTTTACAGGAACAGGTAGGTATAACCATTTACAATCTTATTTCATTATTGCTTTGACATCAGATTTTATTTCTCTACACAAACAGCATAAATCTAAATAAACCTCTTTTGCCTTGGTGAATAGAAGTCAAATCTATTCTTAAAATCAGTTATCAACCTCATCAAAACAAAACTCTGTGTGGAAACTTTGAAACAGCAGCATAGATGCATATTCTTCCAGCCAGTACATCCTATTGAATGGACTGATGCAGTAATTATTTAAAATGGGTCAGCCCTTAAAAAGGCAATAGGATTTTCACAAGTAGGGCTGCCATAGGACAGTCAACAAGTTGTAAAATTCATAATTAGCCAAACATTTGGGGTCAATATGGCTGTTCGGGTGCCCAAGTTCCTATGCCAACGTAGAAAACTATAAACTCAATTTCAAAACTTAAACTCCAGACATTCTGGAGTCTGAGAATCTCATAAGAGAACTCCATCAAAACAAAATCAAAACGAACATTATCAAAATTACTGCTACAGACCTGCCTCTCTGACTGCTCATCCTGTTTGACGATAAATCTACCCAGGGCTAAATAAGCAGCTTCATGACAAAGTGCTGCTAAATCAGCACCAACATAACCGTTTGTAATCTCAGCTAACCAATCAAGATCAACATCCTCTGCTAGCAATAGAGTCTGAGTGTGAAGATCCAAAATTTCTCTCCTCTGGGCCATTGAAGGAACATTTATCATTATCTGGAAAGACAAATCAGATACAGCAAAACTTCAATAACAAACATCAATCATTTGTACATTTGGCATCTCTCAACTATCATGCTCAGATGTAGTGTAAAGTATGCTCATACATGTAACCTAAAATATCTCAAAACAAGCCAATACTTAAATTTGGACTCTGGAATATTTCAGACTGTTTTTTTAGGTGTGTATGTTTTCATGAATGAAGGCATACATGTATTTATGTATAAATTCTTGTGCCTGATTCCTGACTATTTCTGTTACTTTTCAGCATAGCAAATACAGAGATAATGAAACACTTTGAGACAGATGAAACACACAACAGTGTTTGGTTTGCATCTCTGCCATCTTCTATTTCATATCTAGCAAAATGAATGTTCCTGGACTCTGAAATCACACAAAAAATTGCATAAATGTAAACCAGACTGAAGTGCATGTCACTAACTGCCACTGTAATCTGTAATGCCTTGGGTGAATGAGGTCTTTATCTTTGTAATACTAGCAAGTGATATTTGTTTGCAGGATTTGATTGTCATTATTAAACAGTGGTGATGATAATGATGACAACAAAGGTATCTGCAGATTAAGTTTAAAAGTTTCAAAGGTTGTGATGGTATGAGGTACAAGTTTGTGCTTCATATGAAGAATGTTAATGACATTAGAACAACATTACACCCAGACAGTACTAATCTTGGGCAGCGCTGGCAAGCAGTCAGCAATCTGAATCTAGCCACAGGTGGGAAACAATTTAAACTTCTTGGTGGCTTCAGTCTCGTTGTACTAACACTTCCACGTTCCAATGCAGTCATTGAAAGGACATTTTCCATTCTGAGGAAACTTCAGGCTTACTCCAGAGGAAACCTGGATCCAGTAACAGTACATCATCTTCACAGTGTTAAGATCAACAATTATAAGGACTGCCACCGATATAAACCAGACAATGAACTCCTAAGAAATGCTAACAATGCTTGTGGTACATATAAGGAGAGTATGAATGGCAACAAGTTACTACGAAAGGACTGACTTAATGCAATGATGTACATATTTTATTATTTTAAAAAACGTAAATTTGTTCAACAGTTGTTATTTTTGTCCATTTGCATGTTAAATATCGGTTGATGAAAATCATCTCCTTTTTTAGGTCAAAACTACTGACCAAATTTTGGAAATCTTATCTGTCCTAACCTGACCTGTCTTTTTTGTCACAAGTATGATTTTGATCTGTGCATTAACCAATGATTTTACAAAAGCAGGCATTGTTCAAGACCCAATCAATACAGATTTATCTGTGAAGATAATACACTCCCTGTCCATTAGAGTCATTTCTATTAATTTAAGTACCGACAAAAATTTTCTGCACAACCTACAAATTTGACGACTATAAAAAAAATAAATAAATTTACACAGAGGCCACTTTATATTTTTTTTCAAATGTATGGGTTAGAAAATTACCTAAAATTCAGTTGATGGGTTATAGGTTACAGTCCAAAATCAGCAAAAGTTTCCATGTCAGTAGGTTAGTTTTCATACCTCTGTATGATGAGATATTGGATAAAATGATTCATTTTATTAGTCATAGACCTGGATGCATCCAATGAGTCTTTACTTTGCTTCAAATTGGGCTACAGAAATTAAACTTTTCACTTGTTTTTCAAGGAACATGTGAGAATTTTCTTAGGATTCCCTTATGATAGCAATGTAATTTCAAGTATTTGTCATCAACAAATTATCACCAAAATGGACTGCAGAACAAAAAATATTTTTTTTTTATGATTCCATCTTCCCATCAGATGAGAAAATTGACAAAGTCGACATTTTACTTTGATTAATAATGCAAGATATTTAAATAGTTAGGAGGGGGAAATGTCATGAAATCAATGCAAGACATAATGAACTTGGCATTTTGGGCCAGATTAGATGAAATGACAGATTCTAAGGTGATTATATCGCCCAGATCACCCCCTAGCATGCATCCTGCAATTATTTGGATTATCCAAAATATCATGCATTGAAAAAAGCCGAGAAGCGAGCAGACAGCTCCATTTTCATAGCAACAGATATGTATTCCTTCCTTATTTAGAAAAAGTTTCTGACTAGCCACTTGGATAGTTGACAATACATACCACCAATGACTGATACATACATTTGTGCTTTCAACTGCTTAAATTTAACACCTAGCCTGAGATTATTTTTCCCAAGGTATGCCAGGAGTCACTTGGTCTAGCGTGAAAGGCTGAATGACTTTACTCCTAATGAACCAAGTCAGGGTTTTCTTATAACGTTCTATTTCATGCTTTCTTATGGAAAAGGGAATATAGTTTTTAATAGTGTTCAGTTTTGTTGATTTGCGTTGCCTTTGTAACTATGCCACACACATTCCTATCTTTTAAAACAGAACAGAATTTCAATCTGATGTAAAACTAATGGTGCCAAAATGATCATAGGGCACATTTATTCCAGTAACACCTATAACAAACAAATTATAATGCAGCCTAAATTGATATTATATTAGATGGATAAACAGATAGATTTGTCTCATATTATAGAATTTTTTATTTTAAAAAAAGCTGTTTCCTATGCAAAGAACACAACAGCAGCTTCCAGTACTGTTACTATTTTTTGAAAACGTGTCTTGCTCACCATTACTGCAAGCCAGGATAATCCGGATGTGCAAGTTACTCATAACCCAGATGTAAGACACCTGTAGTTGATATCTGGTGCAGCTATGGGGTTTTTTTTGTGCAGTGTCAACTGTTTCATATAAAAACTTTAATTTACCTTTTTACTGCTGATTCAGGTTGAAGACTTTTAAGGTTTTCTTTTAATTTATAAGGTTTCTTATCAAAATGTTAGGCTTTTTTTATAGGTTTTTTTTAGGTTAAAATAAAATATTAGGCTATTTTAGGTTTTTTAGGCTCCTTACAAACCCTGTATTTATAACGGAAACTTCTCTATAAACAAAGAACAAAATTCCACAACTAACATTCTACACAAACCCTTATGACACAGTGTATTCCCCAATTAACCCCCCCCCATTCAACACACACCTCCCATTTTTAAAGAACAAAAAATTTAAACGATGCAGTGTAAGACCCATCTCCTTCAGATTCATGATTACAACAAAATGCTGCAGCAGTCTCAGTTGATCATACTGTTACAATGTATATACCAATGTATAAATTACAGAAGTCACAGGCACACATGTTGTATTAAACATGGCACAATAGCTGGGCAGCAAGTTTACAGACTCAACAGTTCTGCTTCAACCGGCTGCTATGTGGGAAAATGTGTTTATTTATTGGATATTTTAACTCCAGTCCTGCTTCAACCAGCTACTGTGTGGGAAAATGTGTTGATTGATTGGATATTTTAACTCAGCTGATATTTACAATGAATGAAATCAGTGGCAAAAAGACCCTCAGATGTATGTGTGGTCATTATACGAGTACATCAAAAGAACTACTTTAGCTTTCATTATTGTGCTCCAATGCAAACTGCTATAAAGTGACACATGAAAACAAACTACAACAAAAAATATGAGTGATGACAGAAAGGAGTTTAGAAAACTGAAATCTATGTATTCAAAATTCCTCAAAATACTTGTTTCACTATTTAAAAAATCTCCATTTTAAGGACAGGGATCCCAAAATTTTATAGTTGGAATCATCCCTGAGTGAAAATTAATTAATTTGGAATTATACAACTATGCCTGCATTATAAGATAGGCTGTAGTTTACAGAAGGACTTAATAGTGACCCTGACATCAATATGTATATACCTCTCTATCTAAGCGGCCTGGTCTTCTTAGAGAAGGATGCAGAGCAGCTGGTCTATTAGTTGCAGCTATAACTATCAGTCTGTGGTCAGCTGGAAGGTCATCCAGAAGGGTTAACAACTGGCTAGACAATCTGGACTCCTCCAAGCCTCCAGATCTTCCCTGCTTTGGGCACAACACATCAACTTCATCGATAAACAAAATACAGGGCCCTTCTTCTGCTGCCAAGATAGCATGGTGAAACACCTTTCTCAGATTATCTTCACTCTCACCAGGATGGGGACCAATTACTTCTGGGCCATTAACAGTTATTAAGTATGCATCACAGTTATTGGCTATGTGCTTCACAAGGGATGTCTTCCCACAACCTGGTGGCCCTCTCAGCAGAATTCCATGGGGAGGAGAGGTTCCCAATTGTTGAAATTGCTCCTGATGGTGAAAAGGCAACTTGATAAGGTCTTGTAAAGTTTGCATAAGATCATCTAAACCTCCTATCAGTTTTCTTGTTGGTTTTGATACTTGATTAAATTTCTCCTTGCTCTGAATGTTGTCCACAACAATTTCGGTGTGTGAACTAATGATGAATGCCTCTGCGTCAACTTTCACTGAACTTTCTGAACGAATTTTTGTTATAAGAATCTTTGATATACCACACAGTGAAGCTAGCTTACAATTACTCAAGTCTACAACAAAATTTTCAGCAACACACATTTTGTACAAACAGTTTGAGCAAATTCTAGATATCTTTTTATCGAGTTTTTCATATTTTCTAAATCTGGCAATGTCAGACAAGTTACAAATGACATCAATATGTATGCACTTTCCTTCAGAAACATGCAAGGGCTTCAACCTGTATTTACCGTCAGTATTATCAAGTGTCTTTTTTCTACATACTGTCCTTGAATAAATCATGGAACCATCATTTCTCTCTTTGCTTGGCCATAATGAACAAATGTAATCCTTGGTTGGTGTTACAACACATATGAAAGAACCAAGTGGCCTGTTCAGTAGAGTTATCTCCCTTGGACCTAGGTAACATTTCTGAGCTCCTGTGCTGTCATCATGAACAAGCACTTCAAGTTTTGATGAGATGGCTGCTTCGGTCATGGTTCTATGGATGATTCTGAAATACTGAACAAAAAGTTTTGATAATGTTAACAATATTAATGAAGAGAGCATGTAATTAATATTATCTAGTTACATTTACATCACAATATTAATGAAGAGAGCATGTAATAAATACCTATACAGGACCCAAAAAATTCTGTGCCTGATGCCCAGGTCTACCAGAAATGCCAGGTCTGGGCTATTAATTTTAAGGTCCTATAGACCAGTGGGCCACTATATAATTATCATTAATGGTTTTAAGTTCAAAACATAACTATAAAATTCCAACAGAGAGTAACTGTTGATGATACAAAAAGTAAAAAGATACTCTTGAAGCCAACAGTTTGATGTTCAATTGCCTATGTTGGACTACTGAATTTAAGCTGGACTACAAAGTTCATTGCATAATCCCCATTGCAAATCAGAAGAAAATGCTCTGTGATCTATTTCCTGTTTCTAATTATCAACACTGGGGTATTTCTTTCCAGAAAATGACTACATAACAAATATTTATACCATAACAAACTAAAAATATTAGGTTTTCTTCAGAAAAATACAAATCCAACACAGGAATCTTTTTTACCCCAACAACAACCAGAAATTTCAACAAATATCCAATATCAACAGCAAGAATTCTATTACAAAGGTAAAAATAGATAAATGACGTAGCATAATGTGCCGGCAGATCAGGGTCCATGTTGTTTGTTCTACTGATTACTCCTAACAAACTCCATAGACCCAGATCTACTGCCACATTATGTGATGGTAGACCTGGATCTGTACAGTTTGTAGTTGTACTTGTCTTATATGCAAGTATATAAGTATCAGCAAATGACATCATCTGTTACACTATACAATCTGTAAATGTATTTGCGAATTGTGCTCACTTTCTGGGTTTTATTAGTTTCATGTTAGATATGAAACAGCAGTAACCATGCCTGGATATAAACTAAGAGGGATTAAAGTCAATTTTACATCCAAGGAGATCCATACAATTCTAGTCTCTGCAGAGACGCATCAACTTGTGCTAAAACTTGATTTGATCTATAGACAAGATGTCACTCAACAGGTTCTTATTCATTAGAGGTTGTTATATTCTATAAGAAAATTTAATCTCTGAAAATCTGGTCTTAAAGGACAGGCAGTCTCCCAAAACAGTGCTCTTTCAAGCAAGATTATACCTCATTTTCATTCAGATTACATCGCTGCCTGAAACAATATAGTGCAAATAGAAAAAAAATGCAGCAACTCACAGGACAGTAAATTTGGCACTGATGGAATATGCTGAAAACAGACACTGATATCCTCTCCAGATGATATAGAAGCCCAAACAAGTCACCATTCATGGACTGGTTTTCCACAAAGCTCTCATGTAAATACAGAAAACCCTTACAGTATGATGTGAATCATAGGTAATTAATTTTCCTAAAACAGATGCTAGTAGTAATAAATCTTGAGATATAAATATTAAATAATCATTAAGAAAAATCAATCACCATTCCCCCACAAATAAATTACCTCCAATGCACTTATAATATATCATGAGTTATCAAGCAAAGTGATTTTTGCAATGCATTATTTTAATTTAATGCAGTATGCAATATACATTTGTTATTCTAAAGCATCAGGTAAATAAGTGATAAGTAAATAAGAGATGATTACGATAGCTTATGTGCCTCTAAGTTCAAACTTTCTGAATGAGGATAAATCCATACAACAAATACAGACAATACTGAAAATACTTATATTTCCTCCAAAAGTTTTCAAAAGTAAAGGCTATTTTCCAGGAAGAACCACCAACCCACAGCAAAACATGGTTGCAGTGACAGGAGGGAAATGGTTGCTATCAAGTTTATATATACTACTCCTATTTAATAAATAAAAATTATGTTTAAATTTTTACACATCTGATTTCTGAAATGTAACTTTACCCTTATCAATTTATGATGACAGAATCTTGCTTAAGTGAAACAGTGTTATGATTAAATTCAAGACCAGATATAGAGGCCACTCCCCCCTATATGTTACAGGTGTGTGGTATTACTGGTATAGAGGTTTAACATAGTATTTTTTTTGCTGGTATGCAACACTGTACATTTGCACTGTACTGGTACTTAAGTAGTTTCTGTTAGTATGAAATGTAAGAAATAACTGAGCAATCTTGATATGGGACAATTTGTTTGCTGCAAACTCCTGTTAAGCGTGTCAAAATAATTGAATTACACACTAACTTTCTGACAAGGGGTTGTCTGGTAGAAAGAATGTCAAGAAGAGTAGTTTATTTCCTATTAATGTAATTGATCAAGTAATTGATCTGTCAAAATGAACTAAGTAAGGGTATCAGCATGAATGTGTCTATTTCCGAAAAGGTTAAAGTATGTTTGCTTCCTACAATATAGTAGATTCTATGGTATCCATGGTATTAGACAGTTTCCGTGTTTTTCTGCATAGTGCCACCTATTCTTTGCTTATCTTATATACACTGGATGACCATAAGGTACTAGTTCTGCATCACCATTTGATTTTGGAAAAATGTCTGGATTAATGGCGATTACATTATTTTAAAAATGCACTCATAAATATAATTGTTTTCAAACATGGTCATGCCCCATCTTCTCAAACAGAATCTATATCTTCTTAAAATCGATATAACAAATCTAGTTAACCAGTTTGTTGTCTGATAGTATCCAATGATATCATACAAGAGTCATATTACATGATTGCCATACCTGTCAGGAAGCAAGAGATTAAAAAGAGTCAAAAAGTGAAGCATGTCAATATTGTTGTTTTCTGATGGCTTTTGCAATTGACAGGAGTTGACTTTGGTGTGCATGATTTATTACTTTCTGTTGGAACACCTGGAGTTGATGAAACAGTGTGTGATCAATATGTACTTTCAAGCACATGTAGACGAGCCCATTCTCATCTACAATCCCATCACAGTTTGTGTATTACCATTTTATGGGTATATGGGAGAAATAACAAGTTACAACTCTGCATGTTCTTGGGATTTAATCAGACATGGTGATGAAGAAGAAGAATCACCAGAAGACCTACAACATATACATATGAAACATGTAAATAATTAAAAGTTAACCAATTTATCACACACAGACAATTCACAAAATGACAAGGCACGGAATTATTATAAAACTATCACAATTTTCCTAAAAGCACTTACTAGCGCCATGCAGAATTCTGATATACAATAGTTATTTTCTCTTATACCATTTGCAAAGTACTGAGTAACTTACTGTACCCACAAATGTTGAAGTTGACTCCTGGAGAGTCATCAGAGGAGTGAACAATCAAAGAGGGAACTTTTTAATAGAAATCGGCATCTGCATGTTAGGCATACTACTCACCATACATACAACAAAACATGTCTATGGACATTTGGACATCAGTGTACAGAATATTTAACACCAAAATACTAAACGTACACCAACAACAACAATAACAATAACAAACACAGGTTAATATTTGTTATGCATTGTTTTAATTCTCTAAGTTAAGTTTCTGTTGTCAGAGGTCACAGGTGGCAAAATAGGGGCCATGGAAGTAGCATCCATTTTTTAAGCTGATTTACACTTTGTGCAGCATATACATTAAGTTCTGAACATTAAGACAAGTATATGAAATCATACATATATTTTGCCAGTATTACCGCAATATTAGAGTAACTGCCCTTGCATAACCTGGAAGCTACATGGTATCTGTTTATTGGTCAGACTAATGACCCCAAGACACTCAAAGACTACCCCAAAACACCACAAGACTGTTGCAAAATATCCTCAGCTATCCTGGATACATGTATACAATTAAATAAAATCAAACAACAAAAAAAAACAGTCATCAGTGACAAAAATTAGTAAAAATTCTGCATTGCATATTTATCAAATAAGATTGGTAGATTTTTTCCCTTGTCAGTACTCACCAAATAAACCACGTGTGTGTGTGTGTGTGTGTGTGTAATAAAAAAGGAAAAACATTAAAGAAAAGAATAAGCACAAGAAAGAACATAAAAAGGGCCATGGAAAAAGAGCCTCCTTGTTGTATGGACAGATACATATGGATCAATGAAAAATATGAGGATTCATTTGCAGCGCATTTGGTATTCATTTATCTATACGATACTGAACTGTGCGGACTTAGTAATCAGCTTAAAAACATTTACTGGAATTTTAATTTACAATTTTGGAGTATTTTAGATTAAATCAAATGATTTCTGTTCGACTGAGAAAAGAATTTCAAAGTAAACATTATTTGCGCTGTCTTTGGGTGTTTTCAAGAGTGTTAGGGTGATTAGTCATTCCCTCTGCTTATCAATCATGTCCTGCAATCATCTAATTTAAAGAGACTATTAAATGCATTTTAATAGCAAAACACGAACACACACACACACACACACACACACACACACACACACATATATATATATATATATGAAATCTTGAAGGTAAGTGTCATTATTTGCTTGTTCTCCGATATCTAACTTTAAGACCCGCGATACCATAGCACTCCGAGCTAATAGTCCTATCCTGGCTAATGCTTAAGTGCATCAAAACCGCGGACTTCAGGATAATGACTTACATTGTACGACAAGTTTTCCACTAATTTCTTGCTAACAATTCATCTAAAATATAGCTAACCCTTCTTAAGTTGTGACATTACTTAATTCAATTCACAGCAACTTCATGAAACTCAAGCCAGCCAGCATAGAGGTGACACGTTGTCCATGGGCGCTGCCATCTCAACAATGCTAACAGTAGGTTATGCGCAGGACTACGAATTATGGGGTCTGCCTAAACACAGTAATGTAAAGTAAATCTGGTTTAAAGCACACACACACACACACACACACACACACACACACACACACACATAGATATATATATATATAAATAAACAGTAACATGAACTCTTGCCAGCACTTACAACTGACGGTAATGTAGAGTAATGGATATTAAGTATATTACTTTTAAAAAATTATAGTAATGGAGCAAGAAAATAACCATTTTGCACACCAGTTTTTCATTATGATTGTTGAATAATAAACAGTTTGTCGTTGTTGTTGGTCATCCATTGACATTAATATGATATATGATGGCGCCGTTGCGGTACAGTAATAAAACACCACTTGAATATACAGTCAGGTAGACTAATTCATGGGAGCAAATACAAACTGAGTTATTAATTTATTTATTCATTTATTTATGTATGTATTTCTCCAACTAAGGGTCATTGTTATGATTTAAAATAGTTGTTTTCAGCGATGTAAGATAAGGTAAGAATAAGAATTCTTTATTTCAGGCTGCATAGTCTGAAAAACTAAATTAAAATTCAGAAGTATTCTAAGCATAAAATATCATAGGTGTCTTATATACAAATGTACAGACACATCTACAACTACATAATGTGTCTGTCATTGTTAAGAACAAATGTATAAGACATAATGAATAATTTGTTCCATCTATCTGTAATCTAACAATTTAAACGAATATCATAGTTCAACAAAGATTTCAAGCTAGGGTTCCTACGATTAGACATTCTGATCATAAATGAGAACACTATTCGATAAATCAACCCTCCAAATCTGTATTGATACTGATGGACGATATGTGGGTCTGATGTCACCTGTTCATTAAATTGTGCAATTATGCTGTATGCAAATCTTTCGGGGACAAACCTGCGTACATTTTAGACACATACCGGTAATTGGTAACAGCCATATTTAGCGCGAAATTAAAAATGGCCAGAGGACAGATGGTTGTGATATTCTAAGTGGATTTACAAGTCACCAAACAAAGGATTTGCTCCGGAAACATAATGTACATGTCACCAAAAGAACCCTTTAGCTGATGGAAGCTCCACAGCTGCGAGAAATACCGGTAGGTGTATAAAATGTATACCGATGTGTGCAGCCAAAACTGACTGCAAATTTGTGCAGCTTTTAATGAATAGGTGATATCAACCACTAAACGGAAATCAATATCGTCACGGGTGATGGATGATTTATCGGAATATGAGAACATATACCTTCTCATTACTTCTTCAAAACTGAATACATTATAGTTTACAAAAACACGGTAGCGGCACCGTTCATTCTGTTGTAAAGGCGTAATAGCAAATGAAAACTTTTATTATAACAAATAACCAGGGTTTTTTTAAATACATTTACAAAAACAGAGGCACGAAGTACATTGTGCAGCAGTAAGATTTGAATAATCTATTTATATTCAAAGAACAGTTTCTAAATTTACATCAAAGCATGTTTGTTCGAGTGCACAAAAATCTATAATGACTCATCATATATTCATCATCTGACCAACTGGATTTTAAAATATGACACAATTGCTTATAACTATGGACACATGCAAGAGCATGGCCGTTAAGAAGTACAGAGGGAGATGGTCATTTTGAAATAAGTTGACTGAAAGACCATGCGTGCTGATCTTTGTGTATTATAGATTATATCATTCTAAATGTGTAATGTTCACATTTATTTAATAATTTCCTAAAACCTCGGATAAAAGGACTTATCAATGACATATCATCAAATTCTTTTAATAACACATTTTATGTCAAATGTATCCCCGTGTGGCACTGACCCAGATTAAGATTTAACTCGACTATGTTATGTATTAAATGATCAAGGCTAAAGAACACTTCCGTTCCTACCCCATTTGTTACATAGAAGGAACTGGATACTGCACTCCCCCCAACGCATACAGCAGAAATGTTTGCCATACCAGTTAACTTGAGTAGGAACTTGTAGACGGGTATTTGAATGTCAAGCAACTTTCAAAAGAGTGTCCAACGGCTGACCATATCAAATATCGTACTGGCGTGTAAAAAATATGTCGACACAAGGCTACCATGTTCTACATAATAGTTAACAGTTACCTTAACGGCAAAGAGGCATAATTCCGTCGAATGTTGTTTTTCTAAAACTAAGCTGATCTTCAGAGATTCTGACTTCACATTCAGCTAGTCTTCATCGGTTATCCATTGTGATACTAACGCTAGTTGTGCTGCCCGCAGTGACCGTGCATGAAAACACACTGCATGTAACAGGTTTGGCATGGGAAGTCTGTAGACATGATGATCTGGGATGCTGCGATGTGCCGTTTTCTCTCATAGCTGTGAGTCGTTGATGGTGTCATCCTCATCTAGTTCATCTGTGATGAGCGTACGAATTGTAGAACGGTCCATGGCTGATGCTTCCAGCTCGCTGGTTTGGATTCCGTACCATTTCAGGTTACACTTCAGTTTGTCTTTGTACTTTTTCCTGGAGCTCCCTTCTTTCCGCTTTTACTGCTTGAACTCACCACAGAAGAGCTGTCTCGGTATTCTGGTCTTCTCCAGACCATCTGACGCCGCCAGACCATCTGAGCTGGGCTTTCAGCAGCAGTGCTTCAAAGCTAGGAACGCAGACCCTTTTGAGGACTTCTAAGTTGGGCATCCTGTCTTGCCATCCGATGTGCACGATTGACCGTACTGAGCGCACGTGGAATTGCTTGAGCTGCTTCACATGCCTGCAGTATACAGTCCAGGTTTCTCAGCCATTGATCAGGGAGGTGAGGGCGACAGCTTTGTAGACCTTGATCTTGGTGGGCATCCGAACGACTTTTTGCTGGAGGACTCTGACAGGAAGACTTCCTAGGACATGGCTTACTTCTGGATCCTGGCTGTAATTTCATTATCCAGCGACCTATCTGAAGACATTGTGCTTCCTAGGTATGTAAAGCTCTCCACGTTCTTCAACTGTCTCCCCTCGATCTTGATGGTGGATTCTGGTGGGCTTGTGTAAGGAGCCAGCTGAAGGAGTACTTCTGTTGTATCCATGTTTATTGTCAGATCAAACACCTTGGATGCCTCAGAGAACTTCTTCCCAATGGTCTGTGAGTGCTTTTCCCTTTGTGACATAAGTGCGAGCACGCAGCCCTGCTTAACTCCGATCAAGACGCCAAAGTGCTCTGAGTACTCCCCATTGGCCGAGACCTCTCCTGACTTGCCGACTTGTCGTCATGAAACAGTTCGATGAGGGTGGTGAACATTCTGCGGCATGCAAGATTTCCAAGAACGAACCACGGGTTCTCTATTTACAGAGTCAAAAGCTTTGGGAAGTCGATAAACACTGTATAGAGTTGCATGTGTTGTTCCTAGCATTTCTCCTGTATTTCCCTCACAGTGAAGATCAAGTCGACTGTGCTGCATCCTGGACAAGAATCCACACTGCAACTAAGGTAGCAGTTCTTCTGAGATGGCTGCGACGCATCTGTTTAAGATGATGCGGGAAAGAATCTTCCCTGCAAAGGAGAGCAGAGAGATTCCTCGATAGCAGCTGCAGTCTGTTCTAACGCCTTTACTCATGTATAGTGAGATTATGGTGGCGTCTCAAAGTTCTGCAGGCATCTCCTCCTCGTCCCAGACGCTGGTGGGAATGTCATGGAAGTTGCAAATGCTTCTGTGCCAGGAGCCTTAAATACCTCTGCAGGGATTGCATCTTTACCTGGTGCTCTGCCACATTTCATCTGTTCATTGGCTTCCACTTCTTCTGCTCAGATTGGGGTAAGTCCAGCTCTTTGCAGACTGGTCTTTGATGGATTTGTTGTAGTACTGTTCTCTCGAAAGTAGATGGGCGATCGTGGAGCTGGCTGAAGTGTTCCTTCCATCTTGCGTTTATCCCGTCTATGTCTTTGATGGTTGAGGTGTGTCAAGGATGCCTCCACTGTGAGGATCGGTTGTGGGGGATTGGGGTGGGGTGCTGCCAATATTTTATCTAAATTATTGTAGAAGTCCCGCCCAGGCTCGATTTTGGTTGGAAGTTGAATTAGTGAAAGTTAGACGTACATCTCCGAGCCCCCAGTCAGCAATGCGGACGGTTAATGATTAAAGATACAAAAAGGGTGAAATTCAATGAATAACAATTTAATAACAATTCAATAGTCAAATGATTCAAATTTCCCAAGTACACTCCTTCCGCTCGACCCTGTAATAGCCTATTGCATCACTTGATTCGTAGTGTGAGAGATTTCCACCTGTCCTGGTATTCTACTCATCTGTGTATTCTTCTCTCCTATCTCCTAATTCCTACTCCTCCTCCCCGACTTCCTCCAAATTCCTACTCCTCCTCCCTGACTTCCTCCAAATTCCTTCTCCTCTTCGACTTCTCTATGCTCCTTCTCCTCCTCCTCGACTTCTCTATACTCCTTCTCCTCCTCCTCTATTTTCTCCTCCAGACTACTTGTCGACTCCGACTGCTCTGCCAGTCTCACTTCCGTCTCCCCTCTTAGAGACTCGGGACTCAACTGAACCGGAAGTTCTGTCCCCCAAAAAAGCTTCCTTTTCGAAGCTTTTCTTCTCCTAGAATCTGTTTCTAAGTTTTAACGCCAAATTACGAGTGGCTTCCGGAGTAACTCTATTTTTACACAGCGATCTGTCTAGGCATCTACTAATTTTTTTGCTTGCGAGGTACGAAGTTATAATTCGGATCTAAGTTGTAATCACACGCTCTATCTTAATTCCGATTGGATGTCGCTGTGAAATGATCCAATCAAACTTAGCGTACAATGTCCTCTCGCTGTCTGTCCACGTGGGGACGGATGAGAACACGCCCCGTTCACCCTGCAGGCTTCCTTTGATCTCGGAACAAATACTTAACACTTAGGTGAAAATACTGCAAGCCTGTGTCTAGCTGGCCGAACTATAGCCTGGCTGGCGGTCACGGTAACCTTGCACAAGGGATTAACACTAGACTGAGGCAATGTTTAGACATCAAACGCTGTAATAATACCCTAGTTTATACACTTCTTTATAGCCGGGCTGAGCAAACGTGACACCGTGGCATCTTCTAAGAGCAAATGGGTGGATCCTAATCTGGGAAGGCCATAAACAGCTATAAATCCACTAAAGAACATTTTCATATCAACATAATGCTGGATTTCATCAGCCTTGTTTTCCCTCATCGATCCTGCATTTTGCGGAGTTCCCGTTGAGCTCTTTCCTGCATGTGTTTGAACTTGTCTCTCTTGGAGATGGAGTTTTGGCCTTTCTGCCATTCAGAGAATGCCTTGTTCTTTTCTTCAGTCAGGATCTTAATGTCTTCATCTTACTCATCAAACCAGTCCTGCTGGATTCTTGTCCTATGACTCAGGACTGACTTATTTGTTTCCGTCACCATCTCCTTGAATTAGGTCCATTTTTCAGTTGCGCCAGCACTCAGCGGTCCTTTGGCAGACAGCATGTCATCGAGCTTGATTTGGAACTCCAGCTTGTGTTCTGGATGATGTAACTTGCTTGTGTTGAAGACACGTCTCACCTTTTTCGGTCGCTCGTGGTGGTGAGGGATAATGTGTAGGTTACGTTTGGTTCTGACAAGCCTGTGGTCAGCCCAGCAAATTGCTCCACACTTGGCTCTAGTAATGAACACATCTCTGATGTCCCTCCGCTTAGAAATGACATAGTCTATGAGGTGCCAATGCTTAGACCTTGGGTGCATCCATCCGCTTGGTTTTGGAGATCACAAGGCTCTCTTCAGCACATTTGCTTAGGAGAAGCAGACCGTTTCTGTTCATTTGCCAACTCCATTTTACCCGATCACACCACTCCACTGAGCTTGGAAAATACCAATTTTGGCTTTGAAATTACCCAGCAGGAACAGCTTGTCATTGACCGGAACAGACGTGTGGATAGAGTCCAAGTTGGTATAGAACTGTTCCTTGCTTTTCATCTGGGCACGTCATGGTTGGGGCATAGGGACTTATCATTGTCAGGAAGCGTTTTCACCGCTCAAAGAGAGGCGGAGTTTCATGAGTGTTACACGTCTAGGCTCTTAAAATAAGTAACAGAAAAGAGTGAAGACAACAAACCTTGTAAAATTAAACAAATAATTTATTTCCCTAGAATGCCAAGTGAAAAATGAGAAAAAATAACCTACGGTTTTACAAATCAAATCCAAAAATAATCCAAGAATTAAAAAATAGAAGTCCTATTATCAAAAAAGTCCTGAATGAATCTGAGTTCGAGTCTCGATGAAATCTAAAATGGAAGGTGATGACGTCTGTTGTAACCTGCGAAGTGCTGTTCTGTCAACAGTTCCTTGTTGAATCACAGAAACTATTAATCCAGTTTTGAACTCCTTATAAATTTCAATGAATGTCTTTGTCCAAGAATTTTGTAAGAGCACGTATGTATTTCCAGGGAAAAGAATCACTTGAAATTCAATAATTTGAAGAAAATAAAAATTCAGCTCAAACTGGTCACAACATAATGTAACTTGACATCTCAAGTGTTTTAAGCCCGACTGAATAATTTCTATAAAGACAACAGTTATACATAAGTTTAAGACGCAAAACAGATTCCCGGATGAGGGTCAACCTTCTAGAAGAATTAGAAGTTTGTAACAATAAACACGTGTTTCATATCACGTACTCCAGGTATGGCCTTGACTTAACTTAATGGTTCTTACTCTGAGAAAGAATGAAAAAAAATTAAAACGAAGCTGTTTACCAAAATTGTCACTGTTTCTGAATCAAGGTCAGAAACTAGATACAGTGTTTCTATTACTGGTCGTTTATCAGTAAATTAAAAAGTCAGGTCAAACAGAACTGAACTGAATTTCTGGACAATGTGAAATCCAGTAAAGAAAGTTACATTACAATAACATGTATTGGAATTAAAAAATTTAAAACTAACAAAAAAAAAAAAAAAACCAATTAAATTAAATATACATAACATGAGTCACTCGTTGATGCAGGTTGATAGGTCTGGGAGGTGGCTCAATAGACTTGTCCGAATGGCAAGTTCAACTCCATGGATCCTGCCATTTTCTTCTGTTTTTCCCTTCTAGAAAAAAATATACCCACCTCCTATCTCCGTCGCCGATCCCTCCCAAGCATGTCGGGTCTCACTGAGTAGCTGCCAAGTCGACATTGCATTGTGCTAGTTCTCTGGCAATAAGGGCTGTTTGTCTTTGGGGTCTTGCCCCTGTGTCTCTATTCATGAGAATACGGACATTCCATGTTCCTATTATATGTTTCTTTTCCCCCGGTTCTTCTGCGTTTTTCGACCGCACTGGCCAGACTATATAGGGCTGACAGTGTTTAGGTCACCTTTTCTACAGCCCTCCCTGTGCAGGGTGAGCTGTGCTGTCCTAAAGAAAAAGGGCTGTTCAGTCACCCCGATTCTGCTGGACACCTCTGCTGCCATGGATACAGATGAGAACGACCACTTGTCCATGGACCGCCACGTGCAGGTTTGTGACTACGACTACTAGTGATCACCTCCACCTGTTGCTATGCCACTCACCTATCGCCGCAGGATTTTTATAAAATACTAGTACAATCGCATATGGGTTACGGAACAAAACCTGTTCAGGAGAGCTTTTAAAGTGGGAAAGTCATGCATAAGGGCGATCCCACTCTCTCGGCCGCGGGAGCAGGTTCCCAGTGGCATGAAAAATCGCTACGGCTGGAGACTGTTGGCTGCAGTGGATGGCCATGACTTCTAATGTGCCTCATCAATGCCCTTGGCGCTCCACAGTACCTTGCCGGTCCGCGATCGTGGCCGTTGGACCGACTATGATATCATCCGCCCAGTCAGCCACATCAGACTTTACATGGAAGGGTAGGCAGGTCCCTCTATTTAACCCATATTTGAAGCAGTGGTCGGTGTGATGCCAGGGTCCACACACCGGTGGGCCTGCAAGTCACACTTCTGGGGCCCATTGCTGCTCCGAGATCCCGTTCAGTTAAGCCTGGGGTCGATTAATGCCCAGTTACCGTGTGTTGCCACGAGTGGGCACTGTAGGAGTATATACAGTGGAGAGGATACGTACTGGCAGAGGGAGGCTTAAGCATTCGGCTTCCCATTTCACCACTGGATGTTCGGGGCTAGCCAGCGTCAGCAGCTTGAAGCAGAAAACATCGTTGTAGTACAATACATTCAAATATAATCAAGATACATTACTGGCTGAAGGATTTATACGATTTTTTTATGAAAAAAAAAAGGTTTCTCAAAACAAAGCAATCACCAATTATTTGACAACTGGTAAAATTTGTCAACTGAAATTTCATTACAATGGTACATATTGATGATCTTGGCTTCGTGATAATAATTTATCAAATTTACAATAAGCTACTAGTTGAGTAGTTTTAATGCACATATGGCAGTAGTCTTGGTTTTGAAGAATCAAACATCTCTTGAATTTGAATTTAGAGAAGGTGATCGTCTGTATAGTGAGGGTACCTACTATTAAAAGACAGTACCTTTTTGTAATTTAGCTTCGATTTGTTGAGTTGTATATATGTGCAATCAGAGCACAATAACATTTCTGATTTGGTTCAGCTAAGCCCTCTTTATGTCTTTCTCAGTAGTGGTTTTCATTTAGCTTTTGTTGTGTAATGCTAGTAAAATGCAGAGACGCTGAACACGCTGTATGATACCCCGTTTTTCAACTCAATTACGCTGTCAAACTTGACGATGAGTCTATGACAGATAGCAGGTGTACTCACCAAGTAAAAATCATCATTTCCTTGTATACTGTTCTTCTCACAATTAATCGTTTCATGGTATGTGGTTCATATATGTAAGTGCGTGCGTGTATTTACTATGCAAATTTCTTAAAAATTACTCCTACCAATTTTGTCATTCTTTAATACAAAGAAGATACACATATATAAATTATTTCAAAATTGTGTATAGTTTGAATTATCCTCCACTCAATCCGTATAGCTACATGTGTGTAGTGTATATCTGTCACAAACTGGACATCAGTAGTGAGTAGGGGTACCCTAGCGACAATGGGACATCTATGTTAAGAAAAGGGTCCCGGCACTCTGGAGACAACGGGAATTTAACATGGGGAAATTTAACATGGGTGGGCCTATAGAGCGACAAGGGGAATTGGACATTGGGATGTATAGCGACAAGGGATTGGGACTGTCTAGCGACAAGGGGAATTGAACAGGGGTGACGTCACGGAACTGGACACTGGCAACAATGTTGCAAGTGGCTGACCTCAATCGGGCGGAACAGTGTGTCATGGGGCTGACCTGAATACGCACTACGCCTGGGACAAAAAGAGACATAGACATAGAGACATGGTTACAGACAGGGTTAGAGACATAGAGACAGAGACATATGGCACAAACATAGATTTATGAACATAGATCTATCATCCCCTAATTCGACTAAAAAAATTTTAGGCAAGAGAGAATAGATATCTTTTCGAGGCAATGGAGTGGCCCTGAAAAGGGCCTTTAAACATTCTTCTATTTTATTTCCTTTCTTCCTCTCCTCCACCAACATCTTATTTTCTTCACTCCATTCTTCTTCTTCTTTCTCTTCTCCTTTTCATCCTCCTCTTCTTCCTTCTCCTCTATCTGCTCTTTTTTTCTCTTTTCATTCTCCTCCTCTTTTATCACCTTAGCATTGTATCTTCTTATCTTTTCTTTTTCCTCCAGATCCTCCTTTACTTCTTTTTCCTGTTTTATCAGCTCTCTCAGTCTCTCCTTTGCCTTCTTCAAATTACTAATTTCCATCTTGACTCCATGCGGACTATAACATCCATACTCCACTTTCACCAACAGTTCCTCTATCATTCCCAGGTCATCTAATACCTCCTGCAACTTGTTCATTTTATCTACGATGTTACTGGCCATTTTTTTTAATTCAATGTTGAATAACGCGATTGACGAACGCTATGCTTTATATACATCAAACAAGGACGTGAAGGAAAACGTCCCCTCTTACCAACTACCCATATCACCTACCAACCAATTAACAGTGATAATATGAGTGCTAATCTAAAATATATTTTTATACAAAATAATACACTAATACAAACAAAACCACTATACTTTCTATCAATACATAGTGGAGAAGGACATTTTTTATGTACAAAACACACCATTACACACAATCATATCAGCAAAGAATTTAGTGTCTATAGTGACACTACTTCCCATTCACACAAAACAAACACTCATGAGTGTAGGGACAAGGAGTTTGCTAAGCGAAAAAAGACATGCACACACACACACACACACACACACACACACACAAACAAAAATGCACACACACACGTACGAGCACGCACGCACACACACATACACACACATAATTATATGATTGGCAACTTGATTAGTCTCTCTTTTCTAGAGATTTGGTTATCCCTGAGAAGGGCTGTTTTTTCTAACTCTAAATGCGCCTGGTTAATACTGGTACCTCCCAGGCCGGGTACTACACACGCATCTCCTACCCCAATCTTGCTTCCAATTCAGTGTTGTTCTTGGGAGTGTAGAGGGGGCCTGAGTTGCTTCACTATCCCATTCCTCCGTTTGAGGGATAGTGAAGACTTGTTCTTGCCTCCTTCTTCTATTCTGCACGCGTGGATGCTGTGGTTGTCGTGGTTGCTCTCTCTGCGGCTCCCACTCTTGCCGCTGTCTTTCCAACTCCTCCTCCCAATTTTCCATTTGGGAGAAAGCGGCTCTTGGTACTTGTGGTAGTGGTTGTGGCTGTGGTACCTGGCGCTGTGGAGGTGTCCTCACCTCAGACTTGACCTCACACTGACGTCTAATCATGAGGTGAGGCACGATCTGTCTTTTCTTCTCCTCTTCCTTCTTCATTTTTTCCTCCTCTACCTCAAGTCTGGCACTTTCTGCAATGGCCTCCATGGCCAGCTCATCCATTAGTCGCTTGGCATACTCCAGGTGCATTTGGAGTTCTAAGAGTCTTGAAACCCTACTCATCTTCTTTTTGTTGACGAGTCAACGATGGGTAGCCAAACTGATTGATTGATTGATTGAATTAACGTCCCGTGCTCCCAACTGGGCATGTGCGACGAGTTTGTGCCTGCACAGCAGGCTGCTTAAATGATCGTGGGGGAAGGAAGGAGAGCCACATCCCCCACGCGTTTATGCACACAAGGTGTGCTGTTAATTTTGTCCGTTTTCGGTGCACTATTAATGCTCCACGGGACATATGATTGGCGGGATTAGCAACACACATGCCAATCATTAATCAATCAAGCCCGCATCCACCACTTTGCTATTAAATTTCTTGTGGAGAGCGGAATTGGAGATACACTCCTCGCTTTTATTACTCATGGGGAGCGAAATTGGAACCAATCTCCCCCAGAATTTTATGCGTGCATTGAAAGCTGTTAAATTGTGATGTCTGTTTGTGGCAAGGCAGGAGGGTGGGTCGGTTGGTGTCGGTCCACAGGAAGGTACTCATTGACTCCAGTATCGTGGCCTAAAAACGTTTTGTCGTTTTGCATAATTTTGAATAACCTCTGTGCTGTGTTTGTTTTGTTAATCAGTTGGAGATACCTTTGATGACAGCCATATAATATTTGTTCAATTAGTCAGTTTCTAAATTTAGGTGCCACCTTGTGTGGCTGTCCCTGATAGTCCCGAGCTTAGACCACCTTATATGTGCTTTTGTTTTGGGGTCTTACATGACATTACCTAGTGTTTTAGTTGCCACTTGTACGGCGGGGCCTGTCGGTCTTGCGTGTTTTGACCATCTTGTGAATTGTTAAGTTTGGGTCATTTTACTTAAATTGTATGTTTATCTGCCACCTTGTGCGGCGGGGCCTGATGGTCATTGGGTGATTTGACCGCCTTATAAATTATTAATTTTGGGTCTTAATGTACGCATATTATAAGTTTATTTTGCCACCTTGTGCGGCGGTTTTGACCACCTTATAATGTTAATTTTATGGCCTGAATTGTACTTATTAATACTGGTAATCTCATATTTGCTTATTGATATAGATGTCATCTCGGGTCTAAGAAAGCTGACAGAGGTAAGGTTGTTAGATAGTTTGTTGGCATTTAGTATATAGAAGGAATAGAGAGAGAGAGAGAGAGAGAGAGAGAGAGAGAGAGAGAGAGAGAAAAGGGATGTTTGTTTTGGTTAAGAATTTTATATGATCTTTGGCAGACATGTCTGTGAGCTGTTGTGGTAACAAGGATTTTTTTTTTATTGTCATATTATCTAGTTTACTATTTCTTATTAATTGGCTTGGTGCTATTCGTCCTTGGTTATTTACTACTAGTTTTCATTATTTGTCTTATTGATAATTTACTGTTTATATTTAAACTACCCTCGATGTGCTATGTCTAGTTTATAGGTTAATTTTAATTATCCTTGACTGACATGGGGGTGGGGAGTTGTCGCTTTCACGAGTGAAATAGTGTCCGCCGTATGACAAGCATTATCAACCCGACCTGGATCACTTCCGGCTTTTTTTCCATTTCCCCCGATTCTTTTTCACCCGCCCCCTTTTATAAGGTCTGTCCAGGTTTGATCAGTGATATCCGTTTTTTAATGTTGGTGCTACGATTCTTTGAATGTCCTATTGATAGTGTTGGTTAATTAAATCATTTTATAAGGTCTGTCCAGGTTTGATCAGTGATATCCGTTTTTTAATGTTGGTGCTAGGATTCTTTGAATGTCCTATTGATAGTGTTGGTTAATTAAATCATTTTAACTGTTGTTTTTTTTCTTATTTCCTCCTTTTTTTAATTCCTTGGGATGATGATAAGTTTCCTTGTTTTTGTATTGGGCAGTTTCCGTTATCCTCTGTTTAAATGTTATTTAATCTTGATTGACATGGGGGGGGGGGAGAGGTGTCGCTATCACGAGGGAAATGGAGTCTGCCGTATGACAGGCATTATCGTCCCGCCGCGGACGACATCCAGCTTTTCCCACAACTCCCGATTCTTCTTTCCCTGCCCCTTTTGTATGGTCTTTCAAGATATTTCCCTGGGTGGGCCCCTTTAATTCCATTAATCTCTATTTTCCCCCTATTTCCCTCTTTTATTCCCTACCTCTTAATTTTTTTTTAATTTAAATTTTGTTTTTAAGTCCAGATTCATCAATAAAGTTTAAAATGTTCTGGTAATGTTAGGGGTTTTGTTTCCTAGGAATTCCGGGTATGCAAATGGTGATCCAATTTCTTTTTGTACACTTTGGAAGTTGGTCCTTTCTATCATATATTTGGAACAAGTTGTTGAATATGTGATATAGGTATTCTGGAATTTGGCAGTGGAAGCAATTCATGGTGGATGGTTTGGGTCATACCCACTCTACCATCAATACCATGGAACGCGCGGACCTAAAGGAAACTCATGTTCACTTTTTCCTACAAACACACTTTATTATCACTCATACATATTAAAAACACACACTATCTTACAAGTCAGAGAAACGATGTGTTTATAGGCGCTCTTCTATTTTCTACACACACACACACACACACACACACACACACACACACACACTATTTTACAAGCCAGAGAAACGAAGTGTTTATAGGCACACTTCTATTTTTTTAACCTACCAACACTCGAAGACAAATTTTGGCAATAGAATAGTATATTCTTTTCGAGATTGTTTGGAGTAGCCATGAAAGGAGCTGTTTTGTGGGGGGTTGTGGCAATCTCTTATCGTCTAAGATTGCTGCGTCCCCATCTGGATGCAAGCTTTCCCACAGGATTGGGTCTGCTTCTTCGGAACTCTATCGTGTCCACACGGCAGTCCACAAAACCTCTGTCTGGCTCCTGCTGTTGTTGTTGCTGCTGATGCTGCTCTCTCTCTCTCTCTCTGTGCTGTTTCTGAAGTCTGTACTTCTCAGTCCATACTTTTTGTTCCTTCCTGATTTCGTCTTTAAACGTCTCTTCAATCAGGTCTTGAGCCACTTTTAACATCCTGACATTTTCAATCTCATCAGGCTTGGGTATCAGGTTTTGCCTGACATGATGTAAATTCACGAGGGCTTCGTTCAGTTTTGCTAGTCTTGAAGACATCTTCATAAGTTGACGGGTCAACAATGGATAGTCAGACTGGAGACCGCCTCACTTTATATAACTCAAGCGCGAGCGCGATAGAAAACATTCCTACGGTATTTTTAGGGGTAGGAATGCTATAGTTCATCTCATGGTGAGGGATAGAGAGAAGTCAAAGAGCATGTATAGTGATAAAAAAATATTTAAAACAAACCACCAATACTTTTTGCATAACATTTTTATTCAACCAACAATTAACCAACACATAATATAACAATCCATACAATATCAAATAACCAATTTTTGACAAGGATGACAACTTGTGAAGTCAAGTTAGACATCCAATGATGGAGGTTATTTGACCATTGATGTACACGACGTTTCCTAGCTAAAGACAAACGATATCCATAATGGTCACAAAACCATCGATCTACGTTTTCATCGTTTCTAGAAGAGTCACGATCAAATTAAGTCACTAAATGTTCAAAGGGATATTCAAGACTGCGTTGATGAAGAAAATACACACAATATTGTGCACACACCATGGAATCTGTGCCTTGTAATTTCACATTATTGAAGCGAGTCGTCTGGGCATTTCTTCTCATAAAGTCGATGATGTCGTCTTCCAGAGGCGGTAATCCATACGAATCAAAATACTCCACACAGGCGTCGTGGGGAAAGTAGACGGCTACCCAGTGGGTTCCTGGGAGATGACTGTAGTCCGTGTTTATGACATAAGCTTGATGGTCTATAGGTTTGCGATGAGGAAGTTCATCTTTAGAGCACTCGACAAGATTCCAAGATGCGGCGAACGAACTATTTTTCAAAAGGTAATATAGTTCCCAGTTATGCATTTTATTTTGGGTTTTTTTCTTGTTTCACAGGTAATGATAAGTCATCAATTTAATCCTGACCTTTTGCCTGAAAATCTCTGTCAAGTAATCGTCTCTTCGTTCTGTCTCCGTACTCTTGTTCAAGAGAGATTCGATGCGATGGGTCTCTAGAGCAGTCAATGTTGGAGGGGAGGAATGATCACGCAAGTCTTTATACCACCCAGGTGTCCTCCAGATCCTCGTCCAACTTTTCTTCTTGACTCATCATCAGACATTTATTATGTTGAATTTGACTGGGATGATCGTTTTGACATATATAGCAATCTTTCTTGGTCAACTCTGTAATGGTTTCTGCCAGGTGTTTGGCAAAACAGGAGATTAAATGTTGTTCTTGTTCTAGCCATCTGGACATGACCATGTTCTCTTCGTCTTTGTCTTTGGGTTCAGCTTCCACGATATCCTCCCACTCCATTTCCAAAGACTCTCTTCCATTCAAAGAGGGATAAGAGTCTTCCATAGCTTAAACTCTAAAGGATTGGCAGTGAGGGCTTTGTTGAGGGCTTCGTTGCTGACGATACCAACGATTAAACGTTTGGGTAACTGTCCTTGGAACAGATGATCTTCGATCTTGGATCGGAGTCCAGCGGCAATGGTGAAGGTTTTCACTTCAACTCGTCGTATCGAATACTTGGCGGTCATTCTACTCAAAGTGTGACTAATGTCGTTTCCCACTTTAGGTAACACTTCCACGGGTCGCACGTAGAGTCTGGCTTCTTGGATGATGGTTTTGTACTCGTTGGCATTGGCCATCAAATGGAAAACGATACTGCTACGATTCAATCTCAAGCGGATATCCACTCCGATCAGCAAATACTTATCTTGCAAACACATGTCCAAATGCAAACGATCCATCAGTTCTAAACTATGTCCTTGCAGGATTTTCTTTCGTCGGTCGTTAAAGCCCACATTGTAAGGATGGTCAGCTGCTGTTAGGACTGTGCCGTTAAACTTGTCCTCGCCTGATGTGTCAGGTTTTCATACCACGCAAACATCCAGATGAGTGTTGTTGGGATCTTTTCCGTACATCAAGAGATTTTCCAGACACCCTCGGTAAGGGTAAGTATCCATGCTGCTGCTGACTAGTTTGTTATTCAAGTACAAATGTACTTCGCCGAACAAGGAATGTATGAAATTGTTGACGAGAGCTACTCTAGCATCGGCTCCCGGAGCGGTGTCGTCCGTTTTGATCACTTTGAATTTCAGGTACAAGTAACTGCTATTCAGATCGATGTAATCTTCGGGCTGCCCCTTGATTTCAAATTCGATGGGGTTGAAGCCGTCAAAGAGGAGATGGGATGAAATTCTACCCATTGGGATTCTTACATCGTCATTATAGTGCGTGGTAATGGCAAACAGATCCAGTTCCGACTTGGAACATTCGCAAGACTCTCAGTGCATCATTAATAATCAAAAAAGTCTAATTCTCTGACGGTTCCTCTTTTATTGGTCTTTATAGCTCTGGGGGTGTGAATGCCTTTGGACGGTTGTTTTCGTCGTCTCTTTCTGCCTTGCCCTCGCTGTGTTGTCAGGGAAAGCAGAAGTGCCTGACTCGGCAGCGTCCAGGGCATTTATAGGAGTTTCTTGTCGGCCCAAAATCTCTTTGTCATTTTGAAGCAAGATATTTTTGCCTGATCTCAAGAAGGCTTCTTTGGAATTTTGGTTGTCGATGATGACATTTTGGAGAAATTCTTTGCCTTGCGTCAAAAGCGGTATTTTTTAAGGAGTGCAATCCTCGTGTCACCATCGGTTTCAAAACGGGGGTCACCGAACGAAACGCCAATTGCAGCATATCTCCTAAACCATGTCCTCGCTGTCGAGCGACTCCTCGGTACACAGGATACATGACCTACAAGTCGTTAGAGAATCGTTTACGAAAATGGAGTTTCACCGTAACTTTCCCTTTGGAGAATGGAATATTTTGTCCCAGATCTCCTTTTATAGGAATGTTGACAGTGTCGAAATACGACTTACTGACGGGCAAATAGTGAGGATGTACAAATTCGCGGTGAACGTGATAGATGTTTCCACCTTCCTCGTCATTGGTCGTGGCAGAATCCACTTTGAAAGGAATGACTCTCAGTAACGGTACGGAAGTGTGTCCCACTACGTTGTACTCCACCACATCAGAGCACACAAAGATCAGATTTAATCCTTGGTTCAGTTCTACCGGGGATCGAAAAAACTTCGCAAAAGTCAAGTTGTTGGCGATGGGTGGTATGTGTTACCCTTAATCATCTTGAGGTCTCCACCCAAAATGTCAAAAAAATTCAGGACAAAATTTCATCAGTAGGCGACGAACCACTTTATAGTATTCGAGGGTGACACTTCATTTCGTTTTTTCCAAGGCTTTGCCAAACAGCGCATTGGATTTGGCAGCAAATGTGTCCACCAGATGTTGACCGCTAAAATAATAGCCTACGGGAATTTTCAACAGACAGATGTAACGTGGAGTATCGGGGGACACTGGTCGTTTCATAGAGGCATCTACAGTTTCGTTTTCATTCAGGTATTGTTGCACTTGGTCGTTCAGAACTTCGACGTCAAAAGTGTTTTGATTTTCAGTGATGTTTTTGATTTGTATAGGGTGAATCATTTCGACCAAAGCCGCTTCCCAATTGACTTCGTGATCCAGTTGGATGGCCTCAGGTATTTTGCCGTGAAATAGCACAAAGTATTGTGGGGAAACACATCCACGGAACAGTCACTGGGTAAAGTTAAGCAAAATTGGTTATTCATAATTCCAGAGTTCTGCTGTCCGAGGGGTCACTGGAGGTTAGAGGAGTGTCTAAAAGAGGATTGTTGTTGTTGTTGCTGTTGTTGTTGTTGTTGTTGTTGTGACTTTTGGGAGGGTGACAGACTTTGGGCGCAAGAATCCCGTTGTTACCGTTAGAGTATTTCAGGGAAGGATTGGGGAGAAAGTAACCGATGCAACTGCTCAGTAAAATGGACACAATTGCTTGTCTCCTTGTTGCAAACTCAAATTGGCAATGACAGCACCAATGACACAATAAACCACAAAGATTTGGCAGAAAAAAACGATTTGCGTTTTAGGCACACGTTCTCCACACCACACCCACAACGGTTGCTTTTGTAGATCTTGCAGAGAAGTACTGGATAAAGGAGTGGTCACCGTGATGGTCGAGGCTGTGTTGAAGGGCATGATGGTCACTTTTTTTAATAGTCGATGACTTGCGAAGCGTAGATCCAAGAGTCAAAACTCGGAGGATATCCTTTCCAATGTACTTTGACTTCTTTGACACGACGTTTTCCCACTTTTAGGGTTCTTCGATCGAGAATGCTTTCGATCTCGTACACTTCGTCTTCTTGTTTGGTCATGCGTTATAAGCCGGGCAAACAGAACGTTCATGTCTTCTAATTTATAGACGGTAGGATGACGGCCACGCACTCGTCCAGTGACACGAAACAATTCGGTGGTCCAATTGGGTAAGTAACCTTTATCGAAAGTGCGTTTGGTTTTGCCAGTGCGCACCCAATCTTTCGTCGTCAACACTGCACCATTTTAGGCGACAGCCACAGTCGGGGACGTACCAAAAAGGCGCTCAAGGACGGTCACTTGTTGTCGGGTGTCACTTCTTGTGGGACACATCCGATTTTCCTATGGTAAGATTGGTTGTTCGCTTTGACCAGGTTTGGCAAGACGTCGATGTACCTGAGAGTGCGTTGATGCGTAAAATATTTCCACATGCGTTCTTTCAAGGTGAGTTGAAAAGGTTCCACGATGCTGGCTTAGGTTCCTGGATTCTCGGCGACGATAAAATGAATGTCTCGTTTCTTTAATTCTTTGTGTAAAGCTTGGTTCAGAGATTCGGTGCCTTTGTCGGTTTGCCATCGAAGAGGGTGAAGACAGCTCTGTTTCAACACCAGTTTTAGGGCCCTCACTAACTCATTGCTCGATTTGGAAGTCAATGGCACGACCCAGGCAAATTTGGAAACGACGTCGATGACATAAAACATATATTGGTAGCCACGACTGTAGGTGGCCAAATGAGAGACATCGGCTAAATCGGCTTGTCACTGATCATCGATGCCCTCCACTCGGGTGAGCTTTCTGGAAAAATTTCGTCGAATGGGTTTGTGTAAGGTGTACGTGACTTGTTCTTGTAACCATCGTTGCCCTTGAGGTAAACGGACACTTTTCAGTCGGGTTTTGGCAGCACGATACAATTTCTGAACTCCTCCGTAACCCGCAGGAATGGATCGTAGTAAATGCGGGCTAACAAATTCTCCATTAGGACTTTTTTTTAACAAGTCACCCACTCTTCATGGATGCTCTTCTTTTTCTCGTGTGGTATTTTCTTGGATTGTAATGCTTTGCGTGTCCGACGAGCAATAGGTGTCGAAGAGGATGCCTGAACAGGGGTAATCAGTTCTTGTTTAACGTCTGTCTTCACCTTCCTTTTCTCTTCTAAGGAAGAAGGGGTTGACATCATCTTTTTAATCCAACCATTTCCGGATGTTGCTGGTGTTAACTTGTGTACCTTTTCTGGTGGAGTTTGAAACTCTTCTTCCCCTTTTTCTGTCTTGGTCACTGGGGTGGTGGCGGTGGCGGTGGTGTGATTGACTTTTCATCAGGGTCTTAAAATCTTTCAGAGTCGGTCGAGCTGTTTCGTCTAAAGCTTTCTGGTGAAAGAGTTTAAGTCGTTTCAACACTTGACCCTACCGTTGCAATTTTTCCGTGTCTGATAAATCGCTAAGATCCATCAACGATTGTAATTCGTGTTGTAACTGGGACATCTCGGTCAAATGAGGATTGGGAGGGAAATGCGGAGTACGTTGTGCTTGCCAATGATGGAATTCCGTCATCGTTTGTAAGGCACTAAAGTCAGTTTTCGTCCTTCCATCAGATTCCAAAGGTCACGTCTGATATTTTTTCACCCCAGAGACCCCTTTTATCTTCTTGATCCTTTTTATCTTTGAGCCATTTGTGAAGCAGTAGCTCCTACTAGTCGTCTATTCAGTGGTAGCAATGTGGATTTTAGTATGGGTGCTAACAACAGGTGCACAAATCCTCCGCGTTGAACCAATATCTTTTTCTTTTGACGAATGGGTATTTTCTTTTGCACCATTTGGCGAAAAACGTGTCGATGCTTGGCTAAGCATTCTTTCTGATGTTGAGACAAAGGTATCGTTCCTTTCAATACATTCAGACAACATTTGCAGGCGGTTTGAATGATTTGGTTTCGCGTGGGTGGAGGGCTTTGGACAGGACAGACAACACATCCCAATGATTGGTTAAACGAGGAGGCAGTCCTTTCTTTTTCTTTCCTTTGGGGGTAGAATAGGGCTGTTTTCTGGGGGGGGGGTTGACATCTTTGTTTGTTCCGGGGCACACACACAAAATACACTGACGTCGATGACTTGGTACACGCCCATTTATCTTATTTTTTGGAGTAGGTCGAAGGGTTTGTCTTTTTGACGAATTCTTCGACTATCGCCTCGTCAAAAATATGACGACTTTTTTTCTATATCGCCAAACAATCCTCCGCTTTGGTTGCGCCACTTTTTCTTTGGACGATGGGGTCTTTTCTGGGGAAGACGTCGATGCTTGGCTAAGCGTTTCTTCGGATTCGGGGTCAAATGACGAGACAGTCCTTTAATTTTTCCTTTTCCATTTTGGACAGGAGAACGACGATGGTGATGGTGTGCACTTCTTCTAGGTACATCTTTTTGCGTTCAGAAGCAGAAAAACACTGATACCCATCGTTTTCTCCAGATCTTTTTATAGTGGAATGCGTAGCCACTGATTGTCTCTACGTCGTATCAACTTGATGATACGCATCACGCGTCGTGGAGTGGTTCGCAACGGACTAAATCGGGACAGTTCTTGCTTGGATAAATCCAGTAAACTCTGTAACATGCCCGATCTCTCTCTTGGACTTTGATTTTGGGGCAGGGTACTTTGATAGCAGCTGCCGCAGCGGCTAAAGAGGTGGAGGGTGTCACCGCTGGAGAAGTTCCTGGAGACGCGGATTTCAATTTTTTTATCAAATGAGGAAGAACAGGTGTCCAGTTGGGTTTGGCTGGCATCACTAGCGACGGAGAAGTGGAAACTCCTGAGCCTACTGGAGACGCCGTCACCCTCGCAGCAGGTCGTAGTTTGGAGATGTAAGGTTGCACCCTGGCCGAAGAGCCTCTCTTGCGAGTAGAAGCCGCTTTCTGGGGGCTTTCCTTTTTCTGTGGACTTTTGTGTGGGGTTTTGACCTGGTCTTGACACCACTGCTCTTTTTCTTCTGTTTACGTTTGGTTCGGGGAGTGGCTTTTTTCTTGGGGAAGACTTTGGGGGCATTGGGATCCCATTTTAAGAGGGAGCGAATGATGACAACTTCTAGAGAACAGCTACCTCCAGATTTCAAAATAATTTGCTTTTTGGTTTGAGTGTCAATGTGGGGATCTGCCACTTGCGTCAAGGCTACTTTGTTTCTCTCAAAAAGGCGTTTGGTTTGATGTGGAATGTGAATGATGCCTTGCAGTATTTGACGTGCTGTCACCGTAAACTGTCGTAAGACTTCTCTGAGACTGGCTTCTAAGACACGGGCACATATTTGTGGATTTTTCTCACAACTGATGCCGTAAAAGGCACGAATCAGTTTGACGGGAAGATGATACTGAGAGAACACCATGTTGACGATGTGTGGGACAGACCAAAAGTGTCAGAGGTTTTTATAGATTTTTGTGAAGTCGACGGGGACGTGTACACGACAGGCCATCCGTCTTTGTACCAGTGGTGAAACAGATGGGTACGAAAGTGCAAATAATTGGGGATGGTGGGTTTAAAATCCACGAATTAATAGGCGTGAGTGGTTTGAGTGGCATCGTTGTACGCATGAGGCATGAGGCAGCCATGGAGTTCCTAACTGTTTGGATGACACTTGTACTTGCGATTTATCTTAAGGGCTTTTAAACAAAACCACGTAATGAGCATTGAGACTCATGGTGCGATGGGCTTTACTTCGTTGAAACAAATTTTGGATGATGTAAATGACACTGGCATTACGATGATGCCCTTTGCGTGTAAACCACAGTTTAATTTCTTCTTCGTCTTTTCCTAACATGTCGTCGAAGATGACCAGATGTGTTTGACTGGGGTCAGACACGATCCCGTCGTCTTCCACAAACACGATGGAATCGCCTTAGCTTTCTCGCAGGAGGCTGTATTCCGATTGCCACTCTTTGTAACACCACACGATACGTTGTGGTGGGTAATCAAATGATGTTAATGTTCGATCAAGCGTTAGACAAATTCGGTCTTGCCTGCATCGCTCGGTCCAGCAATTAACATGTTAAAGGGATGACGAAGATACACGGCCTCCCAACTAGCACGATCTAAGTTTTTGTCGATGACTTTGAAAGTGGTGGAAGAGGGAGCAGAGTCAGCAAAGGAGCCAAAGTGAAGGGAGTATCACTTTTGAAAGGAAGACAGACAAGACATTTTTAAAATTGAACACGAAAGGCGAAAAGACATAAAAGCCAAATGGTTAAGTACATCGATAAAATACACATCAAAACGATCAAAGTGGATATAAACAAGTCACTGTACAACATTTTTGGTGACGAAGGTGTGGTGTCCTAGGGACAGTTTGTAATGTTCTTAGAGATTATACACTTGGCACAGTTACACAGGGGTCGTCCCGGAATGACCTTTCGGGGATGTCCATGTCAATGATGGTCCTGTCCTGAATGAAGTGGCTTTACTCGGTGTCGGATTCTCCTGGCGCTGTGGCTAACACAGGTTTAAAAGGTACTTTTTTCACTGAATGTTTTAATTTATGTTCACAAATTTTGGGCATAGTTTCCCGCTTCTTTTGTCCAAGCCTCGAAACCCAAACTTTTCTAGTAACGTACATCTGGCCAGTGAGGGTGTAAGTCACAAGCTACGCACAGATCGTCGTAAACGTGTTTAGTGACTAAAAGTTGACGAATCTTTTTTTCCTGGAGAGGTCGAGAAGTATCGAGATGAAAGCGCAAAGGTTCCACCATCAAGTTTCTGGTAGTACTTCACAGTACAGATCGTAAAGAGCCCACAAGGAATCGGCTGGAAAATGAAATCCCAGAAAGAAAGTCTCTAAGACACAACACACCACACGACGACCCAAATTCATTGGATTCAGTTCTCGTAAAAAGTGTTGGTAATCCGTCACAGTCGGAATACTGTCATTGATTTCCTTACACGATAATTGTTGTATCACTAATGATAAAGGTCGTGGCATGGTAGCAAGTTTTTATACCTCTTTTTGTCGGAGGTAATAAGTGTACTTCTTGCACAGAACTGATCGTACTCTGTCGACGAATCCAAATAGTTTAGTCACTAGTTCACACACCACGCACCGCAGAGAATTTTCTCTACAGACAAAATTTTATCGCGTAAAAGATTTTGGTAATCCTTTAAGTCTTCCTCTGGAATTCGTTGTAGTATGGAAACTATTAAAGTAGAATCAGTAGCAACCAAAATCTTCTGACCCTTGGGTAGTCGATCAATGTCTGACCACTGGAGCGCTTTCAAATGAATCAGTCCTCTTGTAGCATTCAGGTACCAGTGGTTCCAACACTGGTGACGTTACGGATGCAATTGTTCTTTGCTCTTGACTTGTATTTTGACAAACTCTCGCTAAATGCGTTCTCTCAACTCCACAGGCAAATCAGAAATGTTCTCTTGTAAAGTATCCATCAAGAGATTACTGAGGTCGTCTCACTAGAGGTAGGTAGTGACAGTAAGGAGACCATCGAGCATGTTCCAGGTAAGCGGAATCTTTTTGCTCCCACTCGTGAAGTGACACACCGCAGCTGAAGTACTTGGCTTTATCACCTTCGCCCAAGTAGATAAATCCAGCTCTGGCTAAGTCTTCGGGGGTAGGTCCTCCCAAATATTTAGGCCATTTTCCTTGGAAGGTTTGAAATCGACTTTCAAAGCCGCAGTATTCAGACAAACGCACAGGGAACGAATATTCATCTTTCACAGGCTCATTTCGATGAGGGTACGGTGCAACTCGCAGTAGTTTCCTCAGGCATGGATGACATCCGTAGGGTGGTAGCCGCATGGTTTCACGTGGAGGATGACATTGACCATGAAAACCAGTAAAGAGTCCATTATAACGAGTGGCATCGCTTTCGCATTCGTCAGATTTGACACGAATATCATCACTTTCTGTGGTAGGTATTCTAGTAGTAGTAGTCGTAGCAAAGTTCCCATGATCTGGTACTGAATCGCTGAGGTCACAGCGTACGGCATCCCTGACATAGCAAGGCACAGCATCGCACTCCACTTGAGAATCACCGAACTTGAATGGTGTCTGTTTGTTGGGATTCATCTTTCTCGCTTCGCAATGGTAGTCACAATGAACTATCGGTCTTGGACGTTTTCCCTTTTTATATGCTGACCAATATCGACGTATCCGTACGGTGAAGTGAAGTGATTGAGAAGCCACACTCGCTTCTGGTACACGATTTGATATACTTTTTCTAAACGCCGACTGACGATTTGGTGTGCGGCTAAACGTAGAATCTTGTGAGTTTGGAAGGTGGTCACTTTAAAACCCTGATCCTCTCCAGACTGCAAGGATTATTTTAATACCCCAAAGTTCACCGCTTGACTGCTGCAATAACTGAGAATCAATCATTTCACTTTACACTCCGTGTGCACTTCTCATTGTTTTGGGACCACAACTAGCAAAACTTAGAATCTTGTCGTCGGGGTGCTCATCCGTCCAGGCCTTAAACGGTGTCCTTTGATGTCAGGGTGCCGATGACCCAGATGATCGAAGTAGATGCAACTGTCAGTGTCAAAATACAGCACACGATCTCCTAATTGGTGTAAAGCTTTGTATAATTTTAAGCGAGCATGGGCTGTCACGTAGAAATTGTCCATCGTATCCGAGAAATTGTGAGCCATCACCGTGGCATAGCGATGACAATCTCCGTAATGTTCGATGTCCTCTTGGCTCCACGTCTCGTCGATGGGGTCTAAGATCCACTGGGCAAAATCGGTCAGCGTGTTAGGTCCTCGAAAGATTTTTTCACGTCCTCCAGGAATCTTGTATAGTGCGGGCAATGACTAAAGATAGGTTCTTGGATGCACTTCTCGCGCTCGATTAGCCACGCAGAAATTATAAATGTAAATGATAGTCTCTTGCATGCATTCGAAATAGAAGATGAAATTGTCTTTCTTCTGGTCATGTTTTTCTTCCTCCTGTTGGGCTTGGTATTTTTGAATGTAGCATTCGTGTTTTAAGTCTACGATTTGGTGACAAATGTGACATCGATTCTTTCCTGGACAAATGTGTGCCTTGCTACTATTGGTACGTATGACTTGTCCACAAGCACAACAACATTTCAGGAGTTGATAAGCACTTTTCTGTTGTGAACCTTGCATCTTCAGATGTTGTTGGTAACAGGTAGGGCTGACAAAAGTGCGCTGACAAGCTGAGCTATGCACTTGTTTTGTCCTTCGTCAAGGCAGGGTTTAGGGGCCAAACATCCTGGACATTTCGATCACAAATGCTTGTGTTGCTCTCGATTGTTATACCCATAGTCACATTTCTCACAATAATAGTTGTATCCCAAGAATCCGGTGATACTGGTAATGGCATCGAAATGCTCATCTTGATGATAGACGTGAATGTATTTTCCGTCTTTGAAATGTTTGCCTCGAAACAACAGACGTCCACGCAGTTCTTGAGGTTGTACTTTCAAGGTGTAGCGTGGAGCCAAGACGTCTTGCAATATTTGCATTTCAGGAATGCCAAAGGGTGTGTCTTTGGGTAGGACAGCTTGCTGTAACAGGAGTTCTGCTTCCCTTTGTTGTTTGGCTCGGTCCGATAGTTGAATAGTTTTCCGAGCTCTTTTTTATTCTGCCGTGTCGTTCTTGTCAGCATACGATCGTCCCACCACATCTGGTCTTGAGGGTTGTTAATTCGGACGAGACTCGTTTTGGTGCTACGAAGGTCGTCCACCAATAACACCTTTTTGCGTCTGGTCCCTTTGGGAAGAGAAACATGTACAGTGGGCCATGTACAGTGTCGCTTTTCCATCGGTGATGTGAAACTTGTCGTTTGACTGCTGTAGGTGTTGAATCTTGTCGATGACTTTGGAAGGTGTCAGTTTTGATGGCCTGCTAAACTCGATCCAGACGGGGGACTTCAGACTGTCGTGATAAATGGAAAGTGTCAAGCGATCGTCTTCGTTGGCTCGACATTGCTCTTGCAGTGTGGTTAACAAAGAATCCCACAAATCGGTGATGAACTTCTCTGCTTTCTCCAGCGGTACGTCGAACTTGAAATCTTTAAACTTCACCGTGTACGTGTAGGCCGTGGTTCTAAATTGTCTGGAGGAGCGTTTATCAGTCTCTCGAATGTGGTAGTACTTTTCAGGAGTTAATGGTGGTGAACTTTGTTTTGACGTAGTCTCTCCGGGTCTGGATTCTGGCTCACTCATGTCATCTTCAAAATCGCTGGTATGAATTTGAGCCAAGACTTCACCTACTGTGTGAGGCGATATGGTACGTTTCTTCCTCTTACTTTCTTCTCCTTTCTTCACGAAATGATGCGATCGTTTCATATTGAATGCAAAATGTCAAATGACTAGATTTTAAACGCCATGGTCCCCCATATATCAATGTAAGTGCAGTGTCTTCCCTACATAAAGGGTCAGTGTCTTCCCTCAAAGTATTCATTTCACTCTCAGTGTGCTCAGAAAGGTGGAAGAGCCAACACAGATCGAACTTCTTTGCGAAGTGTCATACGAAGGTTTTCTTCAGAGAAACCGACGGACTACTCCTCCTCCTTTCGAGATAAAAAGTCAAGATGCTTGCTATATCTGTCAGAAGAGAGGGCATTGGTCGTCTGAATGTCCACAACGTCAAAGCAATACAAGCGTCAGTAGAGACAAAGGTCAAGATACCTGTTATCATTGTCAAAAGAAAGAACATTGGTCTTCAGACTGCCCTAAGAAACAGCAGAAGCAGAAGGAAGAGAGGGATTCCGAACAGGAAGAAGAGGTACCCTCCGAAAAGGAAGAACCTAGACACGTCCAGAAAGAGAAGAAAAGAAGACAGGAAGAAAGTGAGAAAAAAGAGGAAAAACCTGTGACAGTGAAGAAATTCAAAAAACGGAGAGAGTGAAAAGACAAAGAAGTCTATGAACATTTTAAAGTGATGTGTTGTGAAATTGGATTGTAAATTTGTACAACAGAACATACCAGAAAGAAAAACGTAAGTGTCTCTTGTTTTTAAATTTGATAATAAGGACCTACACTCACGCAAGTAAATCATGGGGGAAAAGGGATTTGTGTTTTATTAGATTTTTGGCAAACATTGATTAGTCTCTTTTCGAGAGAGGTGTGTGGCCCTGAAAAGGACTGTTGGGTGTTTGTTTTGTTTTTGTTTTTTTAAATAAAAACAAAGTCAGGAACGGGGAGTAATGAGCTTTAACTGCCTTATCCCTTTGCCACAGACAAGGCCTACTTCTGGACCTGCTACTGTCGACGATTTGGTAGAAATCACTAGTGTTGGTATCTCAGGCGTAGTAGGTGTGTTGACGGGGTTGGACTGCTTGGCTCGAGAAGGTCTTTTTCTCTTGGGTCGTATTAAAGAAGTCTGATACATTTGTTTCAGACTCCTTAACTGTGCCAAAATATGTAAGAGTACCGTCACCATTTGACTTTAACTGTTCTCTTTCTCTCCTAGACCTTGTATCTTCTCTGCTTCTTCTTCCTGTCGTTTTCTTCTTGCCTCTGCTTCTTCTCGCTGTTGCTGTTGAATGATAAAGGCTTGTTCTGCTTCTTTCTGCTGTCGCAAAAATTTCTCCAATTCTTTTTTCTGCCTCTGTTTAAAATCCTCGACGTACGATAAGGAAGGAGAAGGCGGTGAAAGTACTGGTACCGGAATAAATTCTTGTGAAGAAGAGAGAAAATCCACTAAATCCCTATTTAAATCGTTCTCTTCTGTAAGTAGGACTTTGTTTTGCTTTGGTAGCCGCTGCTATGCCATCACTCCTCATCTCCACAGCCGGTGCACCCCAATTCATTGTGTTCGTAGTTTCCGTCATGTTCTAACTATGTCGCATTGATTCACTGCGCACGGACGCTAACGTACCAATATAGGGAATGTGACGTCACAGGTAGCTCTCTTCGGATTGGAAGACAGACTCCGCATAGTGACTGAATTTTGTAACGCGTGTTAGGATTGGTGAAAGAAGTCAATCCGTTTCGATCCGCTCTTCCACCATAATTAACCGCGGTTCACCTCATTCCCTTCACCTGTTCTCGTCACAAGATGTGGACTAACATAGAATAGTCTATAGTCTACAACATCGTTGCCAGTGTCCAATAACCGTGACGTCACCGCTGTTCAATTCCCCTTGTCGCTAGACAGGCCCAATCCTTGTCGCAATACATCCCTATGTTCAATTCCCCTTGTCGCTCTACAGGCCCACCCTCGTTAAATTTCCCCACGTTAAATTCCCTTTGTCGCCAGAGTGCCGGGACCCTTTTTCGCTAGGGTGCTCCCACTCACTACTGACAACTGATACGCAGTGTTTGCAGTTTATTAATTTGGATGCGTCAACACGTGAACATATCACTTTCTGTGAATCTAATTTGTCCAGATAAACCCCTGAAATCCTTGCGTAGTATTCTCATTATTGATTGGTTGCTTCCGTGGGAATGTGCTCTCACCTACTTCTGAAACCAATTTGTTTTACAACTTCGATTAACAACACGACGACCGTCTTTGCCAATAGGCAGACAAATAGACATTTGGGAAAAAAGAAGCGACTATCATAAAAACGCACAGTAGTGCTTGCTAAAACTAGGACATGACTAAGCCCATTGGACGTTTGCTTAGCTAAGTTAAGCCGAAAATGTGAGCAAACATACAGAAAAGAATTCATCACGTTGTTCAATACAAACATACTGAGTCTATACAGATAAACGCCCTGCAGCTTATTGTTATGCTTCAGCTAGCGTCTGGAACTAGTTTCAAGCGCAAGAATTGAAAGGTGCATCGTCTGTGCCAGAATTAAATGAAAGACCGAAATTTATTTTGTCTTCTTTCTATCTAGACTCTTTCCACTAATTTTAAACCTTTGTGATAAACATAATCTCAAATAGATGATGATTTAATAGTGAATTTCTAATAATTCGTTCAATAATTTCCGGCTATAGAAAGTCAGTGCTCGTAAAAGATGTAGAGTATTCAACTCGTTTCATTAATTCAATAGGAAAGCATTACCCCTTTGAGATCCTCTCTCCCTATAGGCCTAGATTTTAAAATGCAAAATGTTTTTTAAAAATTCAACTTATTGTCCGGATGCATAGAAATCCCGATATTGATACTACTAGCGAGCTATTTTTCACCGAATTCTTTCCAACTGTTCACCACCGACCACTTGTTTGCATCTCATTTGATATTGATGTTAAAAGACACTCAATACAAACCAAGCACTATCATCACCGCGAAAAAAAATTGTAATATACGCATTTTTAACGTTGCTCCCGTTTAATGCTAGCTGGATTGCTTTTGGCAATAACATGATGGGGCAAATTCTAGTGGCGGATAAAGAAGTTATGGCGGGGGGGGGGAGGTATTTTGTCGTAGTGGTTGTGGTGGTGGTGGTGTAAACAGGTAGGCGAAGGGGTCTGTGGGACGAAACACTGGCGGCTCTTGAATTTGAAGCGTTTCCACTATTTTTAAGCATATTTTTATCCTAAAGCAGCACCCCAAACATTATTGCGGTAGGTCCTCAAGAACCACTGCACCGTATATACACGCATTTACGTTAAGTCAAACTGCAACCAACAAAGATCCTAACCTACTTTAGCATAATGCGCATACAGATCAGGGTCTATTTTGTTTGTTCTACTAATTACTCCTAACAAACCCAACACACCCAGATCTGCCGCGCATTATGCAATAGCAGATCTGGATCTGTGCTGTTTGCATTTGGACATTCCTTATAAGCGAGTACATACGAGAAATAAACTGCATTTTTTTTTTCAGTTGAAATTATGCTTTGAATATGAAAAGTTGATACTAATAAGTACGTGCATACGACACATTCCATTCCACAAACTGCCGTGTCCTTGGCTAAGGAAAAAAAAAGAGCTGTATAAAGACCTGTAGCTATGACCAGTGCCATATCCCCGCACTTAATTTGCTCAGTGGAGGATTAATTAAAATCATTTTTTCCTCCTGGGCTTCGGCCAGTATGATATTTCATCAAAAGAGGTGGAAGGATCATCTAAATGATTCAAACACTTATTAGACAATCCATTTCTTCGATTTGAAGGCATTATCATTTTGTCTCGCATCCTTATATTCTTCTTCTTCTTAAAACTCTTTCTTGGTTTGATTGCGTCTTATCCTTTCGGCATTAACACCATCTAGTTCCAACCGGCCCATTAAATAATTACCGCCCGTAAAAGTAACTGCATTGGTTAAAGCTATTAAAAAAAAAAACCGCCCCCAACCCCCCCCCAACAAAATAAAACAACAACCCCCCCCAAAAAACCCCCCCCCAACAAATAAACACACAAAACATCTTTTAAAAAACACAACAACAACAACAACAACAACAACAACAACGACAAATATCATAATGGAGAGGAAACGATTACTAATATCAAGCAAAACATTGCACCTTAATTTAAAATAGGAATGGTAACAAAATAAAAAAAAAGACTGTTAAGGCTAACTACAACCCTGTCACTATGGTAAGCATATAAGTTTCAGGGCGCCCGCACACAGGGGTGGGGAGTTGGGGGGGCAAAGGGGGGGTATTTGCCCCCCCCATTTCACCTCTAAAAGATGTTTTGCCGACATACATAAAACTTATTAGCTGACCACTATATGTTCCCCCACCCCCGAAAATAATTATGCCGGCGTCCCTGGTTTATTAGCCTAAGGGCGAACTCGCTCACGTACCATTGATCTTACTGCTTAATCGACCGCTGGGAATTTCATTTATTTATCAAAAGGGAACGGAAGAATCTCGCAGCTCTCATCAGTTAAGATATTTTCATGTCCCAATTGTATCATTATCTTTATGATTATTATTATTATTATTATTATTCCCTCTCTTCCAACTTGTGTGGATAATACTGTCACTTGATTCTTTCTTCGAACAGTATTTATTCAAGAGAAATCCTTTATGAAGAATTGACAAGCACATGCATGATTGAGACAGTTATTTCCCCTCTTACCTTATGAATATTCGTCATAGTTCGCCGCGTTAACAGGAAGTGATAAGACAAATAAATAGTTACAAATTTTTTTTAACCGTTTTGAGTATGTGAATGCATAAACCATTCAACAGATAAAGATGCTGAAATTTTCAAACAAAAGTTTGCTATAGATATGAATTATAAACCCAAACTATCAAGTTTTACCGCAGGAGATTTCGGAATGACGTCATGACCGGAAATTTTATATATGGCGGCGCGAATTCTATGCAAGTCACGTGACCTATCAGCTATTGTAAGCGCAAATATCCAGGTACGGATACCCTTCATAAAATTCTGTCTATTGTATTCATATATGATTAATTAAGGCATTAATGACGAAATGTCAGATATAAAGATTTTATGATTGTATATTTTTACTGAATTTATATGAACATTTTGAGATGTGTATGGTTATTACACTTAATTTCTGTGAAAAAATCCAGCATGGCGTCACATGGTTGTGTTGCTCGACTGTTTTTGTTTCTGATTTGCGAAGATTGTAAAAACGTAGAAGGTTATATCAGCCTTTCACGGCTGTTACGCATAAATTAAAGTACGATACTATTGATTACATGTATATGACCATTGTACCAAACGCTAAGGTTGCTGCCATTTTAGTTTTGGTGCAGTCCCAGTCTTTGTACACAACCCCCACCCCGATAAATAACAGCTGATTTTTTTTTAATCAAATATTTATTTCGATATGTATCATCGGTGATGTGAACTTACAACAGAACAGTTTATTACTTTGCCCAAGGTCTACTTTGATTTTCTATTACAATTCATGATTTGTTTATCTTGTCGAATAATGGCTCTGGACAAGGCGTTTTCTAAGGATTGGCCATTCATTGACAGTTTTGCAGAAAAATGTACGAGAAATAATCATAATAAATTGGTATTTAATTTATCCCTGTTTGTAATTAACCCATTTTAACCTTTTAATAAACAATCTGATTAAAATGTACAAGCTTGTTGAGTAGACAGGTTTTGACTACATTCACCAGCCAGTGTCTGCTAGTTCGGAAACAAAGCCTATAGGAATGTATGTGTACAGGGGTTTAAAAATTTTTTCCAGACCCCTTCATCTACCTGTTTTAAGAAAATTTTATCTGTGTACAGACTTAAGACACCTGGGTATCAAATAACTGACAAAACAGATGAATGTTTCACACATTTTCATGTTAAACTTAACTATTCCATTTCTTTCTCATATCTTTTTACATTCTTATCTGTATCATTCTTTATCGTGTTCAAACTGTACCTGAGATCCAGTATGGAAGACCTTTTATTGGGGAAAAAAATAGCTATATCCAAAGGTAACACTTGCGGGTCACGTACCTGTGGCTTGTGAATCTTCAGCTAAAGGTGTGTTGTGTAACAGTGCTTATTATGTGATGGCACATTCAAGAATAGCATGGATTGATTGATTGATACATGGGTAATTTTGGTTAGCATATCAGCTTATTTCAAGGCTATTCAGAAAGCTTGAAAGAAAAAGAAAACAAGGCAATGAAAAGTATCATTAGTATGGTTTGGAAAGAAAACAGAAAAGAAGGAAGGAGCAAGAAGTAAGAAGTAATCATTGTTGATATACAGTTGGACTACAGTTAAACAGATATCAACTGAGTTCCCATTCTGCCTTGGGTGTTGAACCCCAGTATCATGGTACATCCAACAGATGGTGGAGTAGCAGCGTTATTAGTTACTGTCCAGATGTTTCGACTGCCTGTTCTTTCATTATGAATAAAATTATCAGTCAATATTGTTCATATAAAATTTCTTAGGAAATTGATTAATAGTGTCCAGAATTTGGGAGTATCTCAAGACTAAGGGTAACATTTTAGAACTGGCATTTAAGTTTTAAAATATATTCCAGACCGAAACATTTCCATAGTTGTTGACAACAACTACAATGGCTAGTATAAGGCATGAGCATTAAGGAGTCAGAACTGATCAAATCTGCCCACTTCCCTCTGGAGTGTTCAGGTTTCTTCAGTGTGTGTTGAATTACTAATTGCCTTGAAGGTTTAACGATATGTTAAATGTAAACATTCTGTAATGGTACGCTTGTTGCTTTAAATCACTTGGTTAGTAGATTGTCCTTATATGTGCTTTATTTTTTGCATCATTTCAGATCCTTTGTATATAGTTACTGTATATACTGTAAATGATGAGTGCCACATTGAGCGCGCCTCGCGCAAATAGTCGGCCAAGCAAAGACAAGAAAGTGCCGACTCAACAGCAGACACAGAATGTAAAGTCAGAGGGACCACCGAGCAAAGTTCAGGTAAATGAAACAAGTTTACTTAAAATGAGTAGCGAAAGTAGCAAAATAAAATTTGTGTGCAAAACTGATAATTTTCTCATTTAACCAAAGATTAATTGATGCTGCATTTGTCATACTTTTTCACAGCTTTGATTGGTCATGGACTCGTTATTATGGCCTGGTATGGGCAGGATTTAAAATGACACAGTTCTATTTACCAGTCCAGTATGCTAACCACTGCGACATTGTAGTCCATGACATGAAGAGGCATTTTGAAGCAAATTACTTTTCCCAGGGACATGCCTATGCAGCAAATTCAGCCTGTTTTTTTTTTGAACAGGAGTTGATTCTTCAGGCCCATTATTCTCAAATGTTTTCATCATAAAGCTCATTCTCAAGCTCAACATCTCATTATCAAACCTGCCAAGCCTTACAGAATAAGAGCAAATATTATGAAACTGTTCATTTTTGTCAAATGTGGAAACTGGCTTGTCTTTTTTGATCTGAACCAGGGTTTCATGTTAGGTTTAGTGGTGTAGGTTAGGGAACCAGTCTGACCTTTAAAATAGTGTCTCAAATGCTTTATAAAACCCATGTTTTTTCATGCAAAATGCCTGCATGATCATGTTGTTGCATAGGTGGTGCTCCAGAGTTTTGTTTTTTGCGTAAGGTTAGATTTTCAAAGCAAAAGAATTTCTCAGGTTTTCCTCACATACTGGCTATTTAAAAAAGGTTTTGTGCATCTTAGGCATTGTTAAAAGAACTTTGAACTCCCTTTATGTTGGTGTATGATTGATCGGTGTAATTTCGGTTATAGAGTATACAGCTTGGCCTTATTTCAGATGTTCACTTATCAAAAAACTGCTAGGTCCACTTGGCTGTTTTCACCTCCTGGACTAAAGAGGTAAATTGTAACGAAATAAAAAAGAGTTGATAACTTTTATGACAATTTTATATTTTGTAACTCATTCATTGCACTTTCAGAAGCTGGTATTGTCTAGTCTGGCAAGGTTTGTTTTCCCTATTTTAATAACTGCTAAAGATAGTGTACTTTACACTTCAGGATGATTTTTTTTTTGAGCACATGGAAGCAGTCATTTTGGTGGACTGTGTGGATTATGTACATTTTCCACAAGTGCAACATCCAAAGTAATTTCATCCACAGTACATGAAAGTAACATAGAGATATGCCAACATTCTCACCATTATGCATGTTGCAAATGCAAACAGCTTCGCCTTTCACCTGTCACTCTCAGAAGTCTATAATATCTGTAGAGCCCCCCCCCCCCATATAGCAGTTTCTAAAAATGTTGTCCAGTTAACAGAATCTCAAAAACAGAAGGGACAATAAGCCTTTTAAAACATTTAGCAGCACAGAAGTATAGAAAGAAATTTTGAGAAGAGGGAAAAAGCAGAAAAGGCGACAGTTACAGTTATTGGACATTTTGTATTTATTTGAGTATGTCTTGTGGTTGGAGCAAGGGTTGATGTTGCCACTTGAAATAGAAGAAATGGAGAGAAAAAAATAAGCAATGATTATGTAAAGTGAGTGATCTAGCAAGAAGTTGAGCTCGGTAGGGTTAGGAACTGTAGTTTTTGAATTTTACTTGAGGTAGTTAAGACAATTTTGCAAACTTTTAGTTACCATAATCTTTGCCTTCACTGCATTAGTCTCAATACACACTTCTGAACCCTTTTATATGTACATTTCTATATAGGCAATAGCAGTACATGAAATTTCTGTTAAACTTCATTGCAAATTGTTCTTGTAGAAAAGTTTACTCTGCCTTACTGAGGTGTGTTAGATTGGCAGGTCTGAAACAGATATAATACATAGGGTACACCTGTCATGGAATTTGGCACTCTAGTCTAGATACTCAAGTTATGTTAAATCTTAAAGTTCCATAGTTGTTTCTTTGTACTTATCAACAGGTCTGTACAACCTGGATAGTGTAACATCCAGAACTAGTTGATATTTTTTGTTGTTTTAATCCTGGGCAAGTGCAGTTTTTCAAAAACAAAATGTCCTGATTTAATTCTCCAGATTTACACAGTGCTTCTTTCTCTGCACTGTCTTTTTCTGAACCAGCATGTTTCTTTTTAATCATGTTAGTTTCAGTGTGTTGTACCCAGATAATTACATATGCTGTTCATGGACAGGATTACAGACATTAGACATGTCGCAAAAAACCACAGTCCCAATCTCGACAAAGGACTTCACCCTTGCATTATTTTGGAATAATAAATAGTCAACAGCTTGTATACTATCATAATTCAGTGACCAACACTCAACTTCAATAGCAAATTGACTTAGTAATATTTATTATTAAATCAAAATAAATAATTCAACTTTTGAATGAATTCCATGGAAATAACATGATACACTCAATTGTTAGGACTTGAAATGATACACTTACATAAAAATTGATAATAAACTTACCAAATATATCTCGCTGAGAAAACATTGAGGTCACATATACTGCAGTCATTTAATCATTGATACATGAAAGGAAGTCCAAAAGTTGCATCAAAAATGCACTGGAATCTATTGTTACATAAACAAATCCTTTGTTCATATTGACAAACCATCTTAACAGTGCATCAGTTTATCATAATCCACTTATGCCGACAGCTGGCCAGAGTTCTGTATGCTGTGATACACAAATAGTCATGCTACCAGACGAGCTACAATCGATCAATCTCTGAAGGTAGGAATAGGAATGGCTACAATTGACCTAATGATGGCTAAATTTTTTTTGATGTTCCCAGAAAAATATTTCTGCTCTAACTTGAAGAAAACTGGTTATTTTTGAAGCACCAGTTGTTCTGTATGAATATTAAGCAAATAAAAACAACACTAGTCTCAATAAATTTTCAAAAATTATTTGATTTTACAGCCGTAATTACAAACAGCAATTTGTTCGGTCCTCCAAGGTTGACTTCTGTGGTGATTTCAATAACATGATTGTTGCATTTTCAGAAAGACCATAACATGTTAAGCATGCAGTGAAAGTTTGCTTTGTACTTGAATAAAGTTTGTGCTTATAATTGTTACCAATGGTGGCATAAAATGCAAACTAAATTTTGATCTTTTGAAACCATAGATACCTGGCCATTAAATTAAATGAAGGTGGGGCTTCTTGCAAAGATGTTCATTAAAATTTTTAATTTGTTCACATATTTTCATTTCCCTATGAAATAACCTCTTCCCCTGGGTAGCCTCAGCAAGATGAAAGTCTCTCAAGCTATCATAATTTAGGCCAATTTAAGTGCATGTTCATGTAACATGTGAACAACTATTGCCACATACTACTGGTGACAGTGAATGTCTTGGTGAATTGTTTAGTGATGCTTGCTTGTTGAAAATGGGATATAGATCAGACAAGGACTGCAACTCTTTATAAATATATGTTGTGTTTTCTTTTGGGATGTTACTGATGCATGAATTTTATAAAAGTGTTATCTGTACTTGAATTCATCAATTTTTCATATACATATACAGTATTTAATGCATTATGGATTGTACCAGACAAATGTAAGTTTTGTCTCTTTTAAGCAAAAGCGAGTATTTTTGCATCTGCTCTCCCCTCCCCCCCCCGGACATATTTTGGTGCATGCATCATTTTCTTCAACTAACTGACTTGGTTGGCTATAACATAAGATTGGTACATAACATGGTCAGGTTTTATAATGGACCCCAACCGTTGTGTTATGGCGGGTTCACATTGTGTGATTATGAATAGTAGAATTAGGTACTACTGTTAGCAAAACATGTAGTTTGAATTCCTTCAGCTTCTCCAAGGCTGCAAGTAGCTGACATTCATGTATACATCCCGCAGTTTATGCACAGCATGATTTTATAGAAAGTTAAGAAGACCTGTCTTCACTGTTAGTATTCAGATATTTTAATCAACATCATGAAATTCTCAACTTTGAATAAGATGTAATATGTTATGTTAAATTTTTTTTCCAACAGCATTGTCAATAAACTAAATAACAATTTTATATTTTTATGCAAGTAACATAATTAAACTACCTGTAGTAAGCCTACTTATTTTCACATGTGATCAAAAAATAGCAAGGCAGCCTAGTGAAACGAGTACTTGGTGAATATGTAGCTTTGTTTCAAATATACAGTTCATTATGGAGAAGTGAGTTCCACTGTTTGTACTGGGCTTGAAAATCCTGAATTGGCACTCAGATATTTCTTAAAGGATGACAAGTTTCACTATGGACAGTTTAGGAAATTATAATTTGGGCATCACATATTTACATCTGGGTCTCAAACAGGTACAGTCTGGACAATCTGGTCAGTCTCACTAAGAAGCTATATTTATCCTTTACAATATACAAAATGGTGTGTCTGTATTGTGCATAAGAATTATGTTGAAGAAAAAAAACTATCAGAGGGTGTTCCGTTTGTAATATTAAGTATATCTCTGATGAAGATACCAAAATGCTTGGAAATGAATGTTTGTAACTACGTGCACAGATGTGATGTTATTGGAAGAGTTGCAGTGTTGTCATCTGTAATAGACATTTTGAGAATATGTATTAACCCTTTCACCACTAAGTAACTACAAGGGAAGACTACCATTCAACACTAAGTAACTTTCAAGATCTTAAAAAATGTAGGCAACATATTTTCAATGACTTGTATTAATTTCATTTCTTGTGATAGGTATATATATTTGGTACCATTGTAAAGAAGACAAATTCAGGTTTCTGAACATATTCTCATAAGCAAGTTTATTCTCACACAGATGATTATACAGGTAAATCAAAAGGTAAGTTAAAGGTATTTTCACTGTGTTCTCTATAAAATATTGAATAAAGTGTTTAAAGAGTAATATGTGGTCTGGTTTTGATCCATTGTGGTGTTCTTACAAATCATGGCTTGAATAAATGCAATGTTGACTCAAAATTCAAGCAAATCCAAAGGTGTGTTAACGATATTTCTACAGGTATTTAAAACCTGAGGTATACAAGGTTTTAAGTTCATTTCAATGGAAATAAAGATGAAATAAAACACACGTTTTGACTGTGAACCAGATTAATTTAGCAAACATCCAAGGCAGTATCTTGTGCAATTTGTCACCTTGAAGATTTTGACTGGTATCATCACTGAAATGCAGGTAGTGTTTTACCTGGACAAACCTGTCATGTGACATAATTTCTCCAAAATTTGATCCAGCAAGCCAGAATTTCTCACTCTTATACCAATACAGTTCATCTCTGTCGAATTTCGTAACTTTCATCAATATCAACAGGCCATAAAATGCCTTTTATTTCTGATAATGTGACATCAGTCCAAACACCTTTGTGTTGATTTGGGTCAGTCTCTCGCTTCAGGTGTGTGCGTTGGTATTGTAAATCTTGCTATTTCTGAAAACACCGTCGCTATAAAATAGCTGAAAATATTCAAGCTGTGTTCCTGATCCATCAAATACTTGTATTGGACCTACACGTTCGGAAAATATGTGAATATTACGTTCCGATGGAGATTTTGTCCACTGACAAAATTCAGGTGTCTCGTACACATAGGCGAGTTCAAAACCTTAAAATTCCTCATCATTATCACTGTCGCCAACAATATCACACCAGTCTTGTTGTAAATGTTCCCTCTCTTCCTGATTTATCTTTACTAGATGAAAATTGCCGATATTTTCAATTATTTCGTCCCCAGATAATTCTGATTCATCATCAGACAAGTCCACCATTTTGGCGACTTCAAAGATTTACATTTATAGATCGGAAAAACCCCCTTTCTTGTAAAGAACCTACCTTAAAGTCCGAATGTATCCAAATGGTATGCAAATGAATCAATGTACAAATTAAATATTTACTATAGGGGAATCCCAGACATTGACCAATCAGTGAATTTATCGCCAAAACGAGACAAGTATGTCAGACTGGAATACCAGTCTACAGTGTTGAGCGGGAGTTATTGTTATGGACCGGTTTACCGGTCTGCAGTGTTGAAAGGGTTAAAGAAATTTCCTGATGATTATTCCAGGGCT